>VXBX01006278.1:46623-181370 GCA_013400415.1 Scytalopus superciliaris | reverse complement strand
AAAAGAAAAGAAAAGAAAAGAAAAGAAAAGAAAAGAAAAGAAAAGAAAAGAAAAGAAAAGAAAAGAAAAGAAAAGAAAAGAAAAGAAAAGAAAAGAAAAAGGAAAAAAGGAAAAAGAAAACAAAAAATAGAAAGGGAAAAAAGAAACAAAAAGAAAAAGAAAAGGAAAAGAAAAAAAGGAAAGAGAAAAAGAAAACAAAAAATAGAAAGGGAAAAAAGAAACAAAAAGAAAAAGAAAAGGAAAAGAAAAAAAGGAAAGAGAAAAAGAAAACAAAAAATAGAAAGGGAAAAAAGAAACAAAAAGAAAAAGAAAAGGAAAAGGAAAAAGAATAGGAAAAAGGAAAAGAAAAAAGAAAAATGGAAAGAAGAAACTAAAAGAGAAAGAAAAAGAAGGACGGGAGTATTCAGCCTGGAGAGGAGAAGGCTCCAGGGAGATCATGGAGCCCCTTCTAGTGCCTAAAGGTGCTGCAAGAGAGCTGGAGAGGGACTTTGGAAAAGGGAATGGAATGGCAGGACAAGTGGGAATGGCTTTAAGCTGAAGGAGGGCAGGTTTAGATCAGATATGAGGAAGAAATTCTTCCCTGTGAGGGGGGTCAGGCCCTGGCACAGGTTGCCCAGAGAAGCTGTGGCTGCCCCCCCCCCGGAAGTGTCCAAGGCCAGGCTGGACAGGGATTTGAGGAACCTGGTTTAGTAGAAGGTGTCCCTGCCCATGACATGGGGGTTGGAACCAGATGATGTTTCAGGTCCCTTCCAACCCAAAATATTCTGTGATTCTATGATTCTAAGAAGAAGAAAATAAAGATGGTAAGAAGGAAGAGGAGAAGGAAGAAGAAAGAAGAAGGTGACAATGACAAAGAGGAGGAGGAAGGGGAGAAATAAGAAGGAAGAAGACTGAAGAAAAAGGTGAAGAAGAACAGGAAGAAAGAAGACAAAGATGACAAAGGTAGCAAGGAGGAAGAGGAGGAAGAAGAAGAAAAGGAAGAAGGAGGAAGAGAAGAAGAAACAGAAGAAGAAGAAGAGGAAGAAGGAAAAACCAAAGATAACAAGGAGGAATATGAGGAAGGCATAGAGGAGGCCTGGAGGCAGGGGCAGGGGCAGCAGCACAGGCTTGGGCTCAGTGCAGCATTGACCCCCCCCATCCCTCAGGCAGCACAGCCTGGGCAGATGTCAGAGATTCCCCAATTCCCCAACAGCCAGGCTGGATGCAGGGAGGAGGCTGCCCATTCCTGAAACCATAAAGGATATATTTAACACCTTGCCAGGGTTGCTGGGTACCTGTGAGGTAGAGCGGGGTCACCCAGCAGGTCACTGCCTCAGGGTCTGGAGTGATTCAGAAGCTGCTGCTTTACAGACAAGGGTTGTCAACCTTTGTGTCTATAAACCCCTGTGTAGATCTGTGCTGGAAAGAGCTGCCATAAATTCAAAGGATCAGGAACAGAACACCTGATGTCATCATCACAGATTGCCTTTTTCATTTATTTCTGATTTATTGTGGACTTTCTTAGCAGAAATCACCACAGAGGCAATCAAGGTCACAGACATTAAAGGAATAATAGGGGTTTTGGGGTGACAGACACAGAAGGATGAGGTGATTCCTCAGGAGACGCACACAAGTAGAGATGAAGATCAGGAGATCCTCAGATGTGCTTGCATTTCAAGGATATTTTTTCCTCTTCCCTGAAAGGCATGAAACCAGTGCCCTCTAAGCAAGAACTGTCTGACAGTGCTTTATGTTTCTGAGAACATTGTTAAAAATGTGCACAGCTCCTCTTTGGTTAAGAAATGACCTGGAATCATAGAATCACAGAATACCCTGAGCTGGAAGGGACCCACAAGGATCCACAAAGTCCAACTCCTGGCTCTGCACGGGACAGCCCCAAGAATCACACCACGTACTTGACAACGTTGTTCAAACACTTCTTGAACTCTGTTGCAATGTCTGTTCCAAATCTGGTGCTTGGTGTGGTGACCACTTCCCTAGGGAGCCTGTTCTGGGGACCAGCCACCCTCTGGGTAAAGAACCTCTCCCTAATATCCAACCTAAACCTCCTCTGACACAAGTTATGTCGTTGCATGATGCAGCTGTGATCTGTGACACGACCTGTTATGACCTACAGCACGTCCTCCAGCAGACCTTGAGAAAGGCTGATTTGGCATATGATGGTTTCCAACGGGAAAAAAAAGGAGGAAAAAATAAAAAAAGGAAAGGAATGGGTCAAAATTTCTTAATGCACCATAAAAAAAAGGGGAAAAAAGGGGAAAAAAAAGAAAGAAAATAATTTTACCAAAGTTTCCTAACACAATGAATCTTATGCACACAAATATATAAAACAGATCATTGGATAAAACTTTGAAATCTGTTGATTTATTCTGAAGAATATCCAAGACATTTGATGTCTGCAAGTTTGAAACCCAGAGCTGGGTGAAAGGTATTTTCATTCTCCCCTTCCCCTCCCCAGGCAGAGACAAAGCATAACCTTAACTTTGGTTAGACATCAGCAAATTCACACCTTGAAAACATGTCTGCTGAGAACAGAAAAAACCCTGTGACTTCCCTTGCTGTTGACATTTAGGTCCTGCTGTCTGTCTGACTGCCTGCTACTTTTTCAAAGTGAGAAAATTATCTGCTATTCACATCAATGTTTTTAATGAAATACTCAGAGTGTGACTTTTGGTGGTGCTTGAATAAGTCTGGCATAGCCTAGGGAAAGCTCTGGAGGGCAGAAGTCTTCCTGCTAATGTGGGTGATGGTAGGAGAGATGGAGAAGCCCGTCTGTGACTGTTTCCTTTAAAAGCCAAAAAAATTGAAAACTGAAACAAACAAACAAAAAAAAAAATCCAAAGAAAAACAACTTCACAGCTGCTCTGCTTGGTTGGGTATTTTTGGTCAAATCTTTTCTTGTTAAAACAGTGTGACCCCTTTCCCTTCCACGGGGATTCCCAGGCATGATGGGGAAATGCGTTTGGCTCCAAGGGGATACGTTTGTTTTTCTGTATCCTTTATTGTTTGTAAAAACGACAGACCCGCCTTTCCTTCAGACACAGCAAATGCCAGTAATGTGGTTTTATTTAGCAGAGAACCTGAGAGCAGTGGTTGGCAAAGCCGTTCTTTGCTTCCCATCTGAAATGTCACATGGCAAACTGTAGCGCTCGAGCGCAATCTCAGCTTGACAGGTCTGGCAGAAGAAAAAGGGGCAACAGCATGAGGCTCCACCACATGCCCTCAGAAGTGCTGTCAAACCCAGCTTGATCCCTCTTGCATGGGTGAGGCTGAAGGGTTGCTGTGCCTGAGAGCGTTGCTCCTTGGCCAGGAGTGTAAATTCATACCAGTTTTACTGCTGCTCTTTGGGTACCACAGAATCGGAGAAAATCCTGATTAGGGGAACTTTTGTCCCTTGAAAATTGGAGGGGGAATGGAGGCATTAAAAATTGATAGGCAATGTGACTGAGGACCACCTTCAGGTCTCTTGGAGAGCATGAATCCATCTTCAGTCAAGCCCTGCCTCGCTTCTCTGAATTTTAGAGAAACAAGCAGAGAGAAATGTTTCTACAACCAGGTCACTGCCTTAAGAGGATCAAGTAGGCTTCATGTTAGCTGTAATTTCTGGATTTGAATGGATTTTCAGCACAAATATCGACAATCTCCTGTGCACGTGAGCATCCTTGAGCGTGTTTTTCAGCCTAATGCATTGAAAAGCAATGTGGAAGGATTGTAACCTCTGCAGAGATGCTAATCCCACCAGGCTGTGTTTGCCTTAGTGTTGGTGGAAAGCCTGAAAAAGGCAAGTGTGGGTAGAGCCCTTCCCAAATCTTCGTTCGTGAAGCCTAGCCATGATGATGATGAGTGGAAAGCCTGGCTATGTTTTAACATGTGGCTGTCAAAGTGCTTGTGTTACAGCTGGGACACTTTCCTGGATGAAGCCCTCGCAGCCTTCATGTTTGCAGAAAGGATGGAAATGCAATCCATACACCTGCTTTGTCTGAATTTCTGTAATCTTTTTTTTCCATGGTCCTTCCCTGCCTTTTCTGTCGTTTCCATTTCATCCAGACTAAGCTTTCTTCAAACCATTAACAGTGAACTGATGGAAAAAATGACTGCTTTTGCCACCTGCAGACAACACCTCTCAGGGCTGCTGTGTTAGAGGAGGAAGCAGCAGAAGAGTGATAATTTTGGGTTGGGAAGGTTGCAGGAGGAACCAGTCCTCTAGGGTAGGAAGTGAAACATGAATTCTTGAGATGTCAGTGTTAATGTTCCACACTGATGCCTCTTTCCCATTCACTAACTGTTCAGATTAAACAAGTCCTCCACTGAGTTTCTCAGCCACTGGAGCTTGTGTCTTGACCTTCTACACCAGATATTTCAGCTCCTTGGTGAAGCAGTTATCACATTGTGTTCCTCTGGGACTGCAACATCTGAATGAGGTTTCCTGGAACAGACATCATGTTCATGTGCACAACAAGCAACCTGGATTTCTCCAGCTTGCAGAAGTCCCAGAAACTGCTGTGTTTTGACTAGCGGATGCTTTTTTCTTTCTGGGAGAGATAAAGCTTAAAAAAACATCAAAAAACCCCAAAACCAACACACAAAAAACCACCCCAAACCCAAATTTATGCAATAGTTCTGATTTTTTGTTTTATTGTTTTATTTTAGCTTTTCCTCCAGGAGAGGCTCAACATGGAACACTTAGCTCCATTAGAAGAGTCATTTAGTAGCTGGACCAGCGCTTGGATTTCACTTGAAGGCACTGACTAATTCAGCACATGAGCGAAACTGAAGTTCACTCATAGGTGGTAACGCCTTTCCTTTTCCCACACTCATCAAAACCTTGTTTGCCTACTTCACAGACTCCCCAGGTATTAATAGCCAGCTAAGGCTTCAGAACAGAAAGAGCTGGGTCCAGAGACTCAGAGGTTGGATTTGCATGTCAAACAAATGGGGGAGGCTACGAAGGGAACTCTACCACTGCTGCAGATATCCTGGCTTCTTGCAGCTGCCTTCCTACACAGCTGAATCTCAGTCCTGCTTTCTCAGGCACATGGCATAGTCCAGGGCTCTCCTCTGGGCTGAGAACGTGGTTAAATCCTTGCAGGCACCACAACGTGGAATGGCATTTTAACCACATCAGGGAAGGCAGGATGGGTCTCCTAGGGCAGGGCTTCTTCACATGTGGTCCTTGCACTACTGGTGGTCTCTGGCGTGCCTGAAGGTGGTCTGCAAAATGATTGCAATTAAGAAAACGAAACCATACACATTGCATTCCCACGCATGCAAGCTAGCAATCAGAAAGGAGATGAAGTAACCGTAGTAGAAAAAATATTTTGAGTTTTAGATCCTGGTGATGGTTCTTTCAGTGATGTGGTCCTCAAATTTTGGGCTTTTTTTGTGAAAGAAGGTGAATTGATCATTCAGTTTAAGGAGGCTGGTGTGGGGCAGCTGGTTGCCCCACTTCATCTGGCACTGGCAACCTGGGCTGGTACATGCTGCAAGAACCCTGCTGGCTGCCAGAAGTTACCGGCAGCCAACCCCACATACCTATTCAAAGCACCTTCGTTTTCCTCATTAAAGGACATTCTTGCATAATCTTCCTTGTATGATAAGGAACAGTGCCTACCTTCTATCTCACGCCCAGGCCTCCAGACTTAGCCAGGCCTAAGGAAAGGACTGTTCTGTGTAACCAGCTCTGTCTGGGAGTGTAGACACATCCTAAGGACATGATACTATCATTGGGGTGGGGGGAGAGGGTGTTGCCCCAGGCGTCCAGCAAAGATGAGCACTGAGGCTGCCAGGCTGGTGTGGAGACAGCAGTTGGAAGGGGTGAGAAAGACTCAGAAATTTATCTGTGCCTCACAGGAGTTTCCTCCATTGGTCCTGTAAGAAAAACCCACACAGTACTTAATTTCTTTTGTTTGGGGTGATTTTGCTGTTTACTCTGGGAACGATTTTTGAATAGTGCTGCTGAAGATTGGCTGAGGGAAGGGAGCTCGCCCACCTCCATCTTAACTTCAATAACAAATTGTCCAGATTACCGGATGAACCTCAAATAAAATGACCTAATACCATTCAAACCAGTAGAGTCCTGAGGCTGTACATGAGGTAGATTTCTGGCCCTGATTTGTCCTCCTGAGAGATCCATGGGATCTGACTTGGTTGGTCATGCATTCATCCCTGTATGGATGTTCTTAGTATAGATAAAAACATCTTTGACGGGATTTAGCTTAGACTACTTTGGTGAAATCTAGAACTTTGGTAAAAAACCAGCATCTGGAGTATGATCTGGCCTTTCCAAGGAGGTTTGGTTCCATTCAGTGAGGAATGTGAAGGAAACTCATGTTTCCTGGGATGGTCGAGGCAGGGGATGAATGAATCAATTTGCAGCCGGGAGCGTGGCGGGTAAGAGGGCTATTTTTCCCTTGCCGAAGTGCTCCTGGTGGTCCACCACAGGTCTGCACTGTTCCAGGGGACAATAGCAACTGGTCCTCAAGCTAAACTGGAAATAATCTTACTTTCAATCCTCACGAGCCACAGTTTAACACTGACGGTGGCAGCAGAGTGACCAAGCCTTCTATTGGTTTCCTTTCCATTTCATGGAAAGTGGAGGCAGGCAAAGGTTAAGTGACTTTCCCAAGGTCATGTAGGAAATCAGTAGGGCAGGAGCCTGGTCATTAGGACATCCTTTTTCCAGAGTCCAACAAGAAGTGGACCAGAGGTTCAGAGAAAGAACGGGACTTGCCCAAGGTTGTGGGATCATCCCACCTCCTGAGGCACTTGCCCTGCAGGAAGATTATCACATACTTCCAGTATTTCCACTGCAAGAAGTGAATGGGAAAGGGTGTGTGGGGGGAAACAAGCCATTTGCTATTAATTCAATCGAGCTTGACTGGACATGCACAAGCAATCTAGAGAAGGAAATAGCTCTAGTTCTGTCTGGTTCAGCAGAAACTCCGCCCACAGAAGCTTTCCGGCAGGAAATCAAGTTACAAACATTAAATGATCTGAGCAAATTCTCATACACTGATCCTACCCTGGGGACAGGACACTTTTGCAGAGCTGCTTGTGAGGCTGTAGTTTGAGATACCTTAACCCTTTCTGGAGTGGCACTTTGAGGGCATCACAGCTTCTGGTGCTGGCCAGGCTGGGGAGATCACAAGCAGGAAAAGAAAAATGGATTTACAACTCTTGGAGTCATTCTTCATCCATAAAGAAGCCCTGAAAGCTTTATGTGGAGGATGGACAGGGAGGGCTGGGTAGTCATTCTTCTACTTGCTTTTCCTACTAAAAAACTGAGATCTGTCGACAATATGTTTCCTGGAACACCCTAAAGATGACCAAAAAATGTGTGGTTTCTGGCACCAGCCTGACAGTACAAGTGAAACCTCTCAATGGAGAAAGGAACCAAACTGTGTGTGTGCTGTTTCAGACCCTTTGTTTTTCATTAACACAAATGACTGAAAAACAGTAAGTTGCCATTGTAAAAATTCACCTTCTGCTTCAGCTAAGGGTTAAGATAAATTGCAGTCTGTCTTTAAATGATATAATGAACCTTAAGGAAATAAACCTTGACACTTGCTAATAGCCCTAAGATTTAAAATGAAAAAGCACAGAGAGGAGGGGAGCTTTTCTTTTCACAGAATAGGAAGCAAAAAGAAACACAGCTCATATTTTTCTCTTTATCCAATTACCGGTAATGCAGATGAATGTCTGACACTGAGAAAAGGGGGGAGGTGGAAACTGCAGAGACAACAAGGCTGTTTTTCACATGCTGACTGGTTTTGGGGGCTTGCAGCCCCTCAGCACATTTCTAGAGAGTGGGAAGGTGGGGGTGGCCCCTGCTAACAGTGCTTTCCTCCTGAGCCGTGCCCCAGGTTTCCTTTTTCTTGCTCTAAGAAGCAGAGCATCTCCTGATGAAGGTCACAGCTTTGATCCCCACGGCTGGCTCTTGTGTTTATGGATGGCCATTATTAGTAACACAGGGTAGTGCATGCACTGCTCCGTGCCTGCCCTTGTCTGACTGCAAGGGAGCAGGGGCAGGATAACAAAAGAAAGTATAAATAGAGCCTTTTAAAAAGCCTGTTAAATGGGAATAGACTTTTAGGGAGGAGTGAGAAAGAATGAGGCATGTTACCATAGGAACTGCCAATAGTTTATTTAAGAAGGGCAAAGAGACAAACACCACAAAAAGGCAAAGCCAAGAGGAGTTGGAGATTGCTGAATTAATCTATCAGGATACAGACATGAAAGGGCCAGGTAAGACCAGTGAGTGTCTACTAAAGCTGTGCTAAAAAAATTCATCCCACTTTACCTCTTGCAAAGTGGTCTGGAAAATGTTACTATGGAATGTGTGTTTCCACTTAGGGAAACTGCATTTCCAGGTTTTTTGGGGGGGTGGAGGATGAGGAAAGGCATGAAAACAAAAGTCACATTGGTAAAATTATCAGGGCCACATTGCCTCTGTCCAGCCTGAACTCACATATGTCAAACCTGCATGGTTTGGTCACATGGTCATCCTGATGTTAGAGAAATAGTAGAACACATTTTTTCATGTTGACATTGGAGGAATAGTTTATATTACTATTATTATTGATGATGATGATGATGATGTGGATGCCTCATGCCTGGAAGCATTCGAGGCCAGGTTAGATAAGACCCTGAGCAACCTGGTCTACTGGAAAGTGTCCCTGTCCATGGCACGGGGTTGAAACTAGATGATTTTTAAGTTCCCTTTCAGGCCAAACCATTCTATGATTCAATGATTCTGTAGGTCCAGAACCCATTCAGTCTTGATATAGGTACATCTGAGAAGTCGGCACTGTCGTGATGTTGCTCCTGCTCCTTCATCTGCACCAAAGGTTTTGAAGAGTTTGCTTCTCAAAGTAGCTCTTGAATTTCTGTCTACAAAGTTGGGTCCTCGCAGCTCGCAGAAGTGTTCAGGCTTCTTAATTTCTTTCTCCAAGCTCTGAGCCCATAAAAAAGATCAAAATAAGCTTCAATCATAGGATCAGGGACACTCTGGGCTGGAAGAGATCATCTGTGGCAAAAATAAGTTGCAGAGCCATTTGGTTTGCAAGGCAGCTTTGCAGGATACCTGGGAACGACTAAAGATCAATCGATCAAACAGACCAGGGCTCATGCGGTCTGTGTGTATTCTAAGTGCAGGGTGAGGGGCAGGGCTGCAAATCCCAGCTCAGAGTGACCTGACCTTGCAAAGGCCAAGATGAGAGATGGCCAAGGGCTGGCTGGGGTAGGTCTGACTGGTTTTGGTGGTTGGATGGGATGCTGTGAAAGAATGGCTGCACTGCTCCAGCCCGGGGAGTAAGAGCTGCTCCCAATCTGAGCACAGCTGAGTCAGCCACATGGCTGGGAAGCTCCAGCTCCATTTCCAACCTTTCCATAGCATAGTGCTGTGGAACTTTGGGTCAGTTCACTCCACTGGATGTGTTTTTTCCACTAGGGTCACGTTTCCATTTTTGTGTTCTGCCTCAGATGTGTGTATGCTATAGACTGCCTGGGAGTGGGAATATCTTCCTGTTTGTTGGTATAGTGCTAATCAAAGTGAGGACCTGATCAAGAGAGAGCTTTCACAAGCTCACACAATGTAAACTATCAAAAATTGGATCTGAATGTCCTTTTCTGTGTGCATCAGCAACATGGAAATCACCATGGAAAGGCTGAGAGAATTGGCATTGTCCAGCCAGGACAAGAAAAGGCTCTGGAGTGGCATTATTGCAGCCTTTTGGTACCCAAAGGAGGCCTAAAAGAAAGACAATGAGGGATATTTTTTTTTCTAGAATATGTAGTGACAGGACAAGGGAGAATTGCTTTAAACTGGCAGAGGGCAGAGTTACATTAGATGTTGGAAAGAAATTATTTACTGTGAGGGTGGTGAGGCCCTGGAACAGGTTGCCCCATCCCTGGAAGTGTTCAAGGATGGGTTGGATGTGACTCAGAGCAACTTGGTCTGGTAGCAGATGTTCTGCCTATGGCAGGGGGTTGCAACTAGATTGTATTTAAAGGTCCCTTCCAATCCAAACCATTCTATGAGTCTACAATTCTCTGTTCTTTATTCTTTTTCCCTCACAGGAAAGCTCTCAGTGGGTCAGGAGCAAATACCAAAGACTGAGAATGCTGGCAGCTGTGATGGACAACCATGCCCTCTGCCTTCTCTTACCCTATCTGCTGCCTTCATTTCTCCTCAAGTGTTTCTGCTGAGATTATGTATTTTGTACGTAAAACAGCTGATGGTAACAATTCACGTTAATTTTTTTCTGTGCCCAAAATATGCATCCTGCCTGAAGACCACCTTGTGCTAAATGCTGCATATTCATGGGACAGAAAGATGTTTTCTGCCCTGAAGAGCATTCAACACCAGAAAAGAAAGAGCAGACAGAAGAGCAGGTGTGATGATACTTGAAAACACCACAGTGGGACTGTCCCACTCTTGACCTTAAAAGCTCAAAGACCATAAGCAACTCAAAAGTTCCTGCGGTTGGGGTGTCTTTTGCTATTTAGGCTTTTAATCTTTTAGTTTCTAAATCAGTCTAAGGATTTCCCAGTTCCTGACTCATATTTTTGAAAGCTTCAGGGCTGGTACTACTGGAAGTGTTCAAACGACAGAGAAGCCACAAAGAGTGAGCAAGTGTCCCTTTGAGGAGAGCTAAGAATTGCAAAAGTTTTTTATTTCTTCTAAAAACTGCACCAACAACTTCATCGGGGAAAGAGGAACAGTTGCAAAAGTGTCCTGCCTCTCTGCAGTGGAGGGAAGACATTGAACTTTCCCATCCTCTTTGACTTCATATTCCTGTGTAAAGCAATACTGTGTATTCGCACAACAGAGCAGGACACTTAATGCTGGGTTTCTATCAAGAGTCTCCTTCCTCTCACTGAGAAGGAGGCAGATCTTTTCAAAGCTCTGGAGTATGAACTGAAAGCCCTGTTTCTCCTGAGAGTAATCATAGAATCCCACAATGGTTTGAGCTGGATGATCTTAAAGATCATCTCGTGAGGACCTCCCTGCCATGGGCAGCGACACCTTCCACTAGACCAGGTTGCTCAAAGCCCCGTCCAGCCTGGCCTAGAACACTTCCAAATCCAAAAGTTTGCCCTCAGTTTCCTTCTCCAACAGCTCTCTGCTCAGTGAGTGCATTGCAGCAGCAGTACCACAGCAGCAGCACCACATTACTGATCCCCTGGCTGAAATCTGCTGCACAGCTTGAAAGGCTGATGTTTCTGTGAGCCCATTAACACAGACATGTTTGTCAGGGTATGGAAATTATTTCATCCAAAAAAGGCACTGGGTTACCTAACCCAGGCCAACTTTTGCACAAAACTGAACTTATGGGTGGCATATTTATTTTTAGGCTTTGTGTTAAATTCTATTCATTTTCTCCTCTGGAGCAAGAGGCAAATCAGAACCCGACTGCTCTACTTTCTACATTTCCCTGACCCTATGGAGAGTTATCCCATATGCCCACCCATGCATGAGAAATTCAGGGTGAGCATTTTCGGAAGGTTTCACACAGCCTTTGATGTCTCCTAGCCTGGGAAATTTGTCCTCCTCCTGCTTCCCAGCTTGGAAGGTCTCACTGTGGTATCTGCAAGAGATAACGCTCCCTTTCACTGTCTGCACTCTGTGTCAGTCTGACTGTTTGCCTCTCTGCTGCAGGACTCAAAGGGATATTTTCCTCCAGATATTGCAGAATGGCCCTCTTGGAAAGGCTGCCCTGCCTGCAGAACTGGGCAGTCCACGCCACTCCTCTCTTCTCACAGAGATTGAGTTATGCCAGGCTTTGACCTAAGTGAAACTGCTGATGGTCACAGGGATTTGACTAATCTCCTTAGGTCGCTGTGAAATTTGTGATTCCTTTTAGGGAATAGAATTTTTTTATGATTTTTTTTTTTCCCTTTGGGCTAACTTGCAATGTAAAAATAAACTGAAGCCCATGGTGGGAGATTAATTTCCTCCCAAACTCAGGAAGGGCAGTCAGTCAACACAAAATCCTCCTGGCCCATCCCAGGAGGATGCTGCTTCTGGATTCATTCCTGGAGACAGCTGTTGTCCGACCTTGCTGTAGGACTTCCTTCCCCAGCGCTCTCCTCCTGGCCCTGTCGTAGCCCCATGGGGTCTGAGTGCAGCCTGTGGGCACAGCCCAAGACATTTCCTTCCCTCTTGGCCCTGCTCTGCCTCAGAACCCTCTGCTAGCAATAATTCTGGGGTTGGGGACCTGAAACGATAAAACCCTAATTTCCAGTTTTATTTGACCTATCTCTTAGTGAAGGGAGAACTCCCATGTCCCCAGGTATCCAGCCTCCAGGGCCTTATTAGTAATTTTATCCCAATTTTCATGGCTCAGAGAGCCTCTTTGCAGCCTCCTCCCAGGGTAATTGTGTTCTTTCTGTGCAGAAAACCCCATTCCTGTGGTTTTCCCATCAGTCCTGCTTCCAGCATGCTCTTGCCCTTTCCAGAACGTGGGAGGCTTTGCTCCATGCCTGTGATACATCTTCTACTTGACCAACATTAGCCCACTTTTCCTGGCTCTCTGATCCTTCCTGACCCAACTTACATTTAAGGGTGGTTTCATTGTAAATTCCTCAAACACCCTGAAAAGAGTTGCAGTTTGGCATTGTGTTCTTACACTCAAAACACTACAGAAACACTAGACCCACCTTCCACGTGAGGGTTTGTAGACCCTGTGGCAAAGACTCCTCCACAGACCCCTGGGTGCACACAGGTGCTGCACAATGCCAGCATTAGCCAAATAATTAAAAACTGGTTGCTCACACAAAGGCCAGAGCCTGGCTTGTTTTTTGCTGTGCTCCAGGGGTTCCTGTTTCTAGACATTCCCATGAATTAAGCTGAGCAAGCTGGCAGGGGAGAAACAGTCTCTGAATGTTGTTGGCATGAAAAGCCCCACCACAAATTCAGCTGTCATTGTCCTTCTGCTTTGAAAGTTTTAAGCCCTTCAATTAGGGAGAAATGACAATACCCAGAATGGGATTCCTTTGCTCTTATTTTGGCATGTAGAATTGAGTTGTCTGGCTTCAGATGAACTAGTCACCGTCGGCTCCCTTTGTCGCTGATGCAGAGGAATAGGAAGAACCAGAGAGTGATTCAATCTACAATAGTGTCTGAGAGAGGTCAAATGAATCACAGACTGCAAAAGAAGATGAAGCTGCATGGCCAGACATAAGATTCTATGTTTTAGAGGTCTAAATTTGAGTGAAATTAATTCCATTCCTGTGACTCAGGTGGCTGATCACACTGAAATGACAAACTGACCATGCTGAGTAATGCAGCTCTGATTTCGTGACTTACCTTCACCTCTGCATCTCTTTTTTTTCCTGTGTAAAGCTGCAGCACTGTCCTGTGGATACATTTCTCAGCCCTCAGTGGCAGGATTGTGCCAGGCAGCATCTAGCTGGCCACACATCACACGCTTGTCTTCTGGGGATGCAATCACGTGGCCTTACCTTGTGCTTCCAGTATGCTTTATTTCTTCTTCATCTTTGAATTAGTGGAAGTGCTAATGGGTAAAGTCACAGACGAAGTCTAAAGTGCTTAAGACTGCAATGCTGAGAGGTCAAGAACAGGCTGAGGGCTCATGGTGCCCTGGGAAGCTGGGAAAGAGGGCCTGGGATAAGGGCAAGGAGGGCAATGTGATGGGCATGAACATGTGAACGTGAGCAATTTCAAAAATTAAAAGCACAAGAAAACATGAGAAAATGCTGGAACCATGAAATGTGGGACTGAAAGGTGGACTTGGAGCCACCATGTAAACTACCCCAACGCAGGGGTCATATTTAGGTTCCTAATGCCAAGCAATGAAAGAGGTGATTTTTCTAGAGACTTTTGTTTCCTCATCCTTGGATCTGTGTCCAGTGGTTCACATGGTTTATTGTGTAAAGAGCAGCGTTGCCTCCCTGTGAGCTGCAAGGCTGGTGATTTTATTCTCACAGTGCATTACTAGAAGTTCTTTCAAAGTTTTCCCTAGAATTCCCTGGCTAGGTTATCCCTAGAAATCACCAGCTGGGAAGCAGGATTAGCAAGTGGTTGTGTCCTCCTTCTCTGAACCTCAAGGGCATGTCATTGACGCCACACTGCTCCAGGGCCCTGCATCCCCAGTGGGAATCTGTTTCTCATTCCCTGTGATATGTGGCAATCCCCCGCATTTGAAATAGATGTGCCAGACTGTGACTGGGAAAAGTGCCTTAGGCAGGGCAAATTGGAGAGATCTGGCAGGGATCAGAGTCACAGGATGTCTCTTGGGTGCATTTCTACCTCTCTTTTTCTGACAGGGAGAGGAGGACGTGGCTCAGGGCTGTGCTTCTCTCTGAGGTAAGGCCATGGAGAAGATGTGCCTCTGGGGATACAGTTCAAGCTGTGCAGTTAATGTTGGGGTAGAGAGCAGGCACACAGTGGTGCTCAGGGTAGAGAAGAGGACAGCAGAACCTGGCTAAGTGGTGGCAGGGAGGGGAATATGGCTTTGCAACAGGTATTAATGGGCTCAAATTTGGATGTAACCTGGTCAGTGAGGATGGAGATCCCTTGGTGCTCAGCAGTATGCAGATGCAGCCAGGTTTTCAGATGGAATTATGAAACAATTATCACAGAATGGTTTGGGTTGGAAGGGACTTTTAAAGATTATCTCATTCAAACCCACTGCTCCGAGCAAGGAACCTTCCACTAGACCAGGTTGCTCCAAGCCCCATCCAAGCTGGCCTTGAACACTTCCAGGGATGGGGCACCCACAGCGTCCCTGGATAATCTGTTCCAGTGCCTCATCACCCTCACAGGGAAGAATTTCTTCCTAATATCTCATCTAAACAGACTCTCTTTCAGTTTAAAGCCATTTAAATGGCCTTTCTCATCACTGAGTACTCTCCTGGCTAATGCCAGTGCTGTCTGCAGATCCTTGAGGTGCACCTGAACTTCTTTTCCTGTGGTCTGGGCCAGGTGCTGCCTAGAAGTTGTGTAGCCAAGTAAGTGCAGTTGTTAACCTAAAGTGATCAGAGACAGGGCCAGCTGAGCTAGGAGGATGCTACACCATCTCCTATTTTGAGGTTCTAAACAAACCAGAAAGCTTGTTTCTTTCACAAAGCCTAAGAGACCCTGAATACTTTAATTCACACTAGCTATTAGTACTTGGATAATTAAATAATGATGAATGCTCCAGAGGGAAGTGCTTAGTAGCTCCATGACCTCGCTGCTAGAAATTGTCCCTTCCTTTCTGTTCATAATGCTGGTGTAGCTCCAATTAACCTTTGAACTGCTGAATAGATCCACATAATCCCAAAGAGATTTCCATGCCAGTGTGGTGAGGACTTATGGGAAAGAGCAACGCCTTAAATTGCAAGCTGATTGGGATGGGAAAAACTCCTTCTCATTTCCTCATTCTTTATAGCTTTGAGATACTGAGTGTCTAAACATATGTTGGGTGGTGCATTCGCCTGTGGTGATGCTGGAATTTTATCCTGAAAGATACATGAGGAAAGAGGAGCATTATTCATCCCTACATGCCATACCTGCTCCTGTGGGCACACCTTGTTTTCTCAGTGGGTGCTGAAGGCACAGAGCACTGAAGAAGTTTGGATCCTGGAGGAATGGCTCAGCCTTGCATGAAGTACTGATAGTTTGTGGTACTCCACACCCGAAACGGACTCTGTTCTCAGGCTGCTGAGATGCTGAGTGCATCAAGAAGTCATACCCTTTTGCCACAGCTCATGGCAGACAGCAAAAGGACCATGGTTTGGAGGTTTGGGCTCTGTGTCCAAGTGCTCTGCTGTGGACTGGGTGATGTGCCTTTAAAAGGCATCAAGATCCTGGTCCAAATGTTCTTGTCTCACAGCAATAAGATTTCAGTGGTTATTACTGGGATTGCTTTGCTGCTTAAGGCAGAGAAGGATCTGGCCCCAGGGGTGGTTGGGATAACCACCTCCACCTGAAAGTGTCAGCCCGTGCAGAGGAGTTCAGCTGGCAGGAGCATCTCCGTGATGGAAGCAGTGAGTCGCACGTAGAGATTTGGAGCTGTTCAGCCCGAGCTCCCGTGTGTTTGTGTCTCCCCTCTGTTCCCACGCCTCTGCACTTCCTTGTTTAGCCCAGGCCCGGAAGCAAAACTGCTGAAATGCAAGGAGGAAAGTTATTCTCATGGTGTTTCCAGTCCAAACAGAACCGGGAGGGAGAGAGGAAATCTCATGAGAAAGCTGGACAGATTTCCAACCCGGTCTTACTCAGGGCCATGGAGCTCCTTGTGTTTCATCTGAACCTTTGGATGCAGAGCTCTCATCATACTTCCATGGAAGTGCCACCAGAGCAACCACAATGCTGGTGTCCAGGGCCTTCCTGCAATCCCATGGATCTCAGCTTTATTCTGATCCAGCCCAGATTCAGTGAGGAGCAGTGCATTTGCTGCTTGTTCCCACCATGGACAAGGATGGTGAGGCTGTGGGTGACTTCTGCAAGCTGGAGATTTTTCTGGTAGAGCTGAACCTCCTCCTTTCTTCACACTCAGGCAGGATATCCATGAGATAATCACAGACTCTGAGCTGGAAAACAAGTCCAACGCTCTGCGATGGCACCAGACTTCTGGGTATCTTTTCTCCTCAGATATCTCCACATTTCCCCATGTGAGAGGTGTGGTCCATCGGGGAAAGGGGTGGGATGGGAGGGCTGTCCTGGAGCAGCTCTTTTGCATTTAGAGTCCTAGAATTTGGCACCAATGCAGTGTCCTGTTTGCATGGGAGCAGATATCAGGGCACTGTCAAACATCATGCTAGGCTGTGGGAAGGGCAAGAAGCACCTGTTTGTCCTTGAATGGTGCCTGCTGATGCCAGGAAGGTCAGCTCTGGGCATTGCTGTCTCACCCAGTGCCACCCTAATTCCCATTCCTGCTCACATTGTTTGGATACCTGGTCTCATTTGCCCTGATTCCCTTCCCAGCAGTAGTCTGTGTTGGTTAATATGCTAAACAAAAAGCGTTTCCTCATGTATTTGGCTTTAAATGTATCACTCTTTGCTGAGTGATGGTGGTAATTGGGAGTTTGCTGCATCCCCAGATTTTTGTTGTGCAGTGCAGCCAGTGCAGCAGCAATTAATCCCCCGGCAAACCCAGCGGAGGTGAATTCAGCAGCGCTGGGGACAGAGATAATCTCGGGATAATTTATAATTGCAAAGCCATGCTTGGAGTGGGAGAGACCTCCGGGACTTGTTTTGCTTTTTGTTTCAGAGGGAAAGTTGACTGCCTGACAGAGGGCTGGTGTTGGCTGGTTTATTTGTCCTGTTGTTTGCATTGCATGACTTCCGTTTTCTTTCTTGCAAGGAGGGACTGGCTTTGTGATGAATTTTGTCTCACATAGGAGAGATGAGCAGTCTGAAACAGGTCTCAGCTGAGCAGTGAGAGAAATGCAAGCTCTGATTTCTTCCTGTTGTAACCATGAGCAACTTGCTCCAAAATGGTAGAGAAACCCCACCCTTCATTAACAGTGAGAGTGGGATTCATACTTGCTATCTTAAAGATCCATAAAGAAGCTCCAGGAAGGAAGCACAGCTATTTCTTTGGTTGTATAAGGACACCAGGGGGTGGCTTTTAATGTAGATACTTCAGTCAAATGTATTTGAAAGTCCTCTGAGGCCACCTCATCACAAGCCTCAGTCACATCACCAGGTACAAAGCAGCTTCCACACAGAATCCCTGTGGGTTGCTGCTGGAGGTGGAGACAATTGTTCATTGTTTTTGGATTTTCTCCTTGCTTCTCAGCCCAGCCTTTGTGGGAATGTTTGCCCTCCCAGGGCAGGAGTATGGGTTTGGCTGGGAAGTACTGAAGAATTCCTGGGTTTTCATTTCTCCAACAAGGTGAACACAAGTTGTTTCAAATATGGTTAGAACATCATAACCTATTCCCACTGCTTTTCCCCTCCTGGCAGATGACATTGCAAGGAATGATGAAAGTTTCTTTGGGTTGGGAAGGAGACTTCTGGCAGTCCTCATCCAACTTCCATTAACCACCTTGAGAACTGTGTTTTGTACACCACAGCCCTGGGTTGGTCAGGTGTCAACCACTGGGACCGGGTACTCCTGGGAGAGCAGTGTCCGTTATAATCCGCTTTGGTTAAGCCTTGTTTCTTACGCTTAATTGTTGGGAAGGATGTATTTCCAAGAGAATGTTACCAAGGAACAAACCAGGACGATGCTTTGCAGTCAGCTGTCACAATCCATTACAGCTCCATTACTGACCTGCAGTCCTCAGCATGAGAGCAGGATTTGGCTCATGTGTTTTCCTTCTGAGACTTGGAAGACCTTAGTCATGTGTGAATCCATTTCACAGGTGTTCCTTGGAACAGATAAGCATCACAGCCATTTTTTTAACCCACGGATGGAGACTTTTAGTCTCGACAAAGTTATGAGCCAGAGCCAAAACTCTGCAGACCTGTAGTGAAGTTTGGTGATGTGTTACTTGTGTGTTTAAAGTGTTATCTTAGGGTCAGATGGACTAGGGTTAGGAATGACACCCCAACTCTCACTCAAGGTAGTGGGAATATTTAGCAGATATGTTTTAGAGAGGACTTTTCCCCCTAGTGACCTGAACAGGGCTGTTTGATGCTGAGGATGAGGGATGATGAGGCATAGTCCTGGTAAGATTGGATATACAGTGTCTGTACAGTAAAATGGAAGAGTCAACAGGGTAGGAAACACACAGTCTGACAAAAAACAAGCAAAGGACAGGCAATTAAATTTTACAAACATATGGCAGGTAACAAGGGAATGAGTATCAGCCATTAGGGACTAGTCAAGAAGAAACTTTTGGATCACTCAACTTCTCTTTACAGATCTTTGTTCTGGAAAGAAGAGGTACAGTAGCTGCCATGTGCCTTGACTCTAGCAAGGCTTTCATCAGTGATCTCCCAAAACAGACAAAGCACATGATTCAGATGATTGTTAATGGGACTTCTGAGATGGGAGGGTGATGGTGAGTAGGGGTCTGCAGGGTGGGTGGAGGAATACAGAGGAGGATTATTTGATCTGCAGGGCATGCAGAGTCAGGAAGGACTGAAAAAGGCAATGGAGGATGACCTTGAGGTGGAGACTGACTTCAATTTGGTGGAAGAACAGCCTTCCAAAATAGGATGAGATTCAGCTGGGAGGCACATGGAGTGGAATAAGGCAGGAACACCCAGCTGCACAAAACCAGAATGGGGAACAACTGCTTTGTGCAATGGGTTACTAGGAAATGTGAGTCAGGAAATCCACCCTCCTCTGGAGAGAGCAAAGACCATACTGGGAGGTGTAATCCAGTTAACTCAAAGTTTACTGCTCAGAAGTGGGGCAATGTATTTCTGGGTGGAGGTCTAGGACAGGGTGATAGAAAGATCTCAGAAATCTGACTTAGGAGGAAAGGTTTAAAGACCTGGTGTTTTTAGCTGAAGAGGTGAGCACAGTCTCCCTGGGTCAACACAATGGTTTTCATGACGTAAAAGGCTGCTGTAAACCAAAAGGAAATGTCAATACTGTCTGTTGAATTTCTATTAAAATGCAAGCTGAATTCACCTGAGTTTAAATATAGCTCAGTTAATAGAAAAGGACATTCTTCTGGGAAATGGAATAGTATACACTTAATTAATGATAATGAACACTGCACAAAGATTTTGACTGCAAGGTATTCCAGCTACACTTAACTCAGTCTGGGCATCTATGATTTGATAAAGTGGCTGCCAAACAGCGGTGGAGGGAAGTACTAATTATATAGACTACAATAACTTCTACTCCTGCCTATGTTCAATATGATATTCAGCTGAAACCTCTTGGAAACTTTGGTCTTTTATTGCACCTGTCTCTTTAGTGGCTATTAAACCAGAGCTATATTATTCATTTTGAAATAGCATGTCCTGTAAATGAACTTGTGTTCTTCTTTAGGTCTTAAATTCAGTCTGCTATGAATTAATTTGTGGTTCTGGATGGCTTGAGCAACATGAGGCAATGTTTTGGTAGGTAGGTTGTTTTTCTGCCTGTGAATGTTGATAGATAAATCAGGGTGTGGAGTGTCTGTCCTCATTGAACAAGTGAAATGTCGAGGACAGGGAGCAGCTGTACTGTGAAGAATGGTGAGCAGTGCTTCTCTCTAGATACCTATCATAGATCACAGAATGGTTTGGGTTGGAAGAGACCTTCAGGATGATCTTGTTCTTCCTCCTGCCATGGGCAGGGGCACCTTCTTTGTACTAGAGCAGGTTGCTCAGAGCCCCATCCAACCTGGCCTTGAGCACTTCCAGGGATGGGGCAGCCACAGCTTCTCTCGGCAGCCTGTGCCAAGGCCTCACCACCCTCACAGGAAGGAATTTCTTCCTAATATCTAAACTAAATGTATCCTCTTTCAGCTTAAAGTCATCAAGTCATTGAGAGTGCAAGATCTTCACCAGAGGTGCAATCAAAGCCACTTGGTGCTGCAAGTGTGAGATGCTGCAAGTGACTGCTGTAAGGCTGTTGTCCCTAACGAAATCGAGAGAATGTGAAACACTCGCTGCCCAAATCCTGCTCCGGTGGTGTCAGCAGAGGAGAGCCCCATGGTGCCCAATCTCAAGAGCTCTTTGCCACATGTTGAAGGGTTGTCCACCACCTTCTTATCAAGGAGGAGCATCTTCTAGCTGTTGCCTGAAGCTGTGATAGTTTCCCTGAGGAAGTGGCATTTGGGGTCTGGGAGTGATGGCGATGGCAGCAGATTCATAAAATCATAGAATCACAGAATGGTTTGGGCTGCTCTGCTACCAGCCCTTCAGACACAACAGAACTGCACAAGATGAAATCCTTCAGATGTGTAAATAGGAACACAGCAGATGAATGGTGTTTAGAAATCAGAACAAATCTTAAGACAACTGTGAGCTTTCTACATGGTGATCTGCTGGATCACATTTGTAAGAGTCTGTTCTCAGTTGCCACAGCCAGAAGCTCTGGTGTCCACTCTGGTGTACTTAATACTAGATGTGTGCAGAAAACAACTTGTTTCCCAGGTGCTTTTCTCTCCCTTTGCTGGTGGACTTCACTTGCTGAGCTGTTCTGAGCTAAAAGAGCAAAGGGAGGAGACTCCAGCCCCTCCTGCATCCCACATGGCCCAGCATAACAGAGTGCTGCTGTGCTCTGGCTTTTGTTTGCCAGTGGCAGTAGAGAGGAGTTGACAGAGCCTTGGCCTCATCTGCCTCCTCCTCCTCTCATTCTTCATCTCCAGGAGCTGGGACTTCCTGTGGTTTGGCAGGAGTTCTGTAAACATGTTCCCCAAAGTGCCTCCCCCTGCCTGCCACCGCCTCACGCCCTTGCGAGAGGAAACACCGCAGCCGGGAATGTGGAGGGGGATTTCCATGGCTTTTATGAGGTCGGCCTCTTTCTCCCATCTGTGGAGCTGGGGGATGACGGGAGTCCTCCTGCCAGACCCTGTCAGCCCTCAGGGAGATCCTGTCCTGCTTAGCGTAGGGCTGGGACATTGCCCAACTGGTACCAGGGGTGGTTCCCAGCATGGGGCTGCTCACTTGGCTCCATCCCAGCTCTCCAGCCTTGTGGCCACACTCCAAGGGTTTTGGTTCCCCTCCTTTAGCAAGGGAACAGGAAGGCAAAGCAGTCCTTGGAGGGGAGGTCATGTGAAGGAGACCTTCGGCCAGGGGAACAGGGCTGGGGGGTGCAGAGCACCCTGGCTGCCTTACAAAGTGGGGCTGATCCAGGTGCCTCTGCACCATCTCTGGCTACAGTCTCCTCTGAGGGACCCATTCCCTGGACATGGACATGTGTGTGGCACAGAACATTTAAATTCCACACAACTGTACTCTCTACTTGCTAAAATAGGGGGTGCATCACAGGGGGGACTTGTCTCCAAACCCCTCAGCCCCCGCAAAGTGTGCCCAGGCATGAGCAGTGCCGGATGGGATGGGTCAGGGACTGTGCACAGAATTAAACATCTGCATCTTAGACCCTCTCATGAGTCCTGGCTCTGCTGGGTTATAGTCAAAAACCTACCCAGTTCTGCAAGGCCATGGGGGTGTGAATATCATTCTCCTATCCCGCCTCCTGCAGGCTGAGATACCAGATCTCAGGCTGCGGGCATTTCTCCTGGCACTGAGAGCATCTCGGGTGCCTGGCCGGTGTGACCTCCTGAGATCCCCCCAGCTTTAATCAGCAAGGGGATGAGCAGGGGAATGGGCTGTGCGGCACTTCCCCATGTGGGGACCAGGAGAGGACAGGCAGTCCATACAGTGCGTGAGTGACATCTAATGTCCTACTGGGGTAACACAGGCTGGGTTTTCCAGCTTAGTCCTACTAACTAGGGTCTTTGGAGTGAGCAGGAGGATCAGGCTCATCTGACTCTAAAGGGGCACCTTCTTTTCCCAAGGGAAAGAAAGATCTTTTGCTTTCAGGTAGCAAGAGATGGCTCACAGCATTTCACTCCCAGCTTTATACCACGAAGCTGTGATCCCATCATCCCATCATCCTGCCCTGCACACAGCTGAGCCGCTCTGCACTGCTATTCTTGTGATGGGACCTGCCCCAGACTCTCCTGCCAGGGGACTGTCACCCTTCCTCAGTAGTATTTGGTCACCTCGGTTATGCCCAGGCTGCCTCCAGCTCCCCACCTCTTCCACATCCTCATCCCCTTCAGCCCTTGCCACACGTCTGTAGCAGTAATTAACTCATTAGGGCTAATTTTTCACCAGCAGAAGTTAAGAGACCTCCCAACGTGTTTGTTAGGTAGGGTGAATTTGAACTTTCCCATTTTCAAAACTTTTTGCAGAAGTAAGAAGGGACTTAAAAGGCTTTATATTTAAAGTGTTAATCTGTAAATGACATTGTACTTGGAAAGCTCGGGTTGTATTTTGAAATAAAAACTTTTTGAAGTCTTGTAAGGGAAATTTCAAGATTGAAGATACTTTGCTTGATTAGACCCATTTTTCAGGCACTAAGATTTGAATTTTTGCCTTGCTTTATGAGAGTATGTACATGAATGCATAGATACATATGTAAGTATTTAATTTAAAAAACTGTTGCAAGAGAGGAAAGAGCTGTGAAAGAGGTCTCCTTCAACCTGTCTCTTCCCAGGACTGTGGAAATAGCTCCTTGTTTTTACTGTTACCACCTTGGAAGATGTCCAGGCCGAGGACTGTTCCCATCTCCCTGCTTCGTTAGGTCTTCACAAATAGTCACTAATCAGCAAGCCTATTTCCTTTCAGTTGTCTGACTGGAGAGTGCAATTAAATTGAAGCTGTGGTTCCCAGCCAGCTCTTAGATTGAGCTTGGCTATTTCTTTTTCAAACCTGAAGAAAGCCTTTTATCAGTCTGCAGGCTCTTGTGGTGTCATGGTGACAACAGATGCCCATCCCTGGAGCATTCTCTGGGAAAGGTCCCTCAGAGGATGGACCTCTGCAGACTGTAAATAACAGCATGTTCTTGGACCCCACTGTAATTCCATATAATCATAGAATAGTTTGGGGTGGAAGAGACCTTAAAGATCATCTAGTTACACACACACACACACACACACACACACACACACACACACACACACACACCCCCCACCCCCCGCCATGAGATTAACCATTTGTGGTTGAACTTGCAAAGACCTGTTGACCCAACAGCCTCTTTAGATGTAAAAACTGAGGATGACAGAGAAGATGTTGTTCTCCCAGGCAGACAAATGTTTATTTGGGCACATCAGAGCTTGGATCCTCTATTTTGTATCACCTCTGTCTTCACAAAAGGCCTGGGTGCCATCAGAAGTCCTTATTCCACAGATGAATTTGTAATGTTCCTATCTCTGATCTTTCCCTAAACCATTCCTGGTTTTTAGCCAGGACCTGATTTTTGACCAGGACCTGATTTTTGACCAGAAGGTACAGGCCAAGCCTTGACTCTTGCTCCTTAGCCTAAGTACTTCCTTCTCCTTCCCTCCTTTGAAAACCAAGTGATTTTCCTCCATCCTTCCTGCACTAGCCTGAACCAGTGGTGAATCCATTCCCAGTTCCCTGCTCCTGGGGCATGGCTGCAGCTGCTGCACCAGAGCCCCCATGATGCTGGTGTGACCACAACAAATTTGCAGGGCAAATCAAAGGGTGGATGTGGATGTATAGCTCAGTCCAGGGACTTTAACAGCCTGAAAAAACAGAAATAACTTTTTTCCCCCTTCTCCCAGTGTGCCATGGAAGGGGGAGGCTGGAGCCTTCACTTTCCCCGATGCTGTTGGAGAGCTAAATTAATTCTTAATGTTTATATTTTCAGAACCTGCTGCAGTGCCTTGGGGAGTCACTTACAGCCCCATCAATGGCTCATTGATACCGAGTCCAGGAAAACAAGCACCATTAGGGCCAAAGCAAACCCCGACTGCTCCTCTCCTGCATAATGATAGTAATTAGTGCTTGCTGGCACTTTGTAAGCATTAGTTAATTACTCCTCAGAGCTTCCTCCGGGAGGAGAGATGCTGTTTGTAGTGTGTTTTACACAGAGGGAAACTGAGGCAGCAGACTGAAGGTTGCTGAAGAAGGGAGGGTGATGGGGACCGGGGCAGAGCTGTGACTGCAGTCCTGAACGTGCCCAGCGCTGCTCCCTTTGCCCTAAGTCCGCTGAAACATGTTCGACTTGCACAATCAAATCACATAATTCCTAATGCCAGAAGGTTTGTTTGGGTTGGAAGCAACATTTTTCATTTCAAAACGGGGGCATTTGCCTTAACCCACTAAACAAAACTTTTCTTTTTTCTTTTTTTTTTTTTTGCCTCCAAACTGGCCATTTTTGGAAAATGAAAATCAAGGATATTTTTGTCTTTCCCATTGCTTTTATTCTGCCTTTTCAAGGCAAAACTGAATAAATTGAGAAAAGGATACAGCTAAAAATGTCCAAATGCACACACACACAAAGGGGGCTAAAATTGCTCCGTGTGCATTTGCATCGGGATGCAAACCCCTGTTGTCCCAGAGCCCACAGACTTAAATCAGCTATAAAATTGCTTAATTCTTCCCTGATGGTTTTTAAGCATCTCCAATATTTTGCAAGGCAAGTTTGGTGGGTTTTTTATAAACCAGCAATTTATTGCTCCTTATCTGGCTTTGTTCACTGGAATTTTACTGTCCCGTAAAGTCTCTTAGTTGCTTGAGAGAACAGATACTGGCTAGATTTGTCAAGGTAAATGAAGAAAATACAATCATTCCTGCTTTGTTAAGATGCCAGGCATAATGCTGTTGCGCAATTCTACTGTTAGTTTTGCATTATATGACTTTTTTTCAGATACATCAGTTCCTAGGACTGTCTAACCCATTATATTCTCAGGCTTCATGATCAAAAATAACCTCTAGCTGAGAAATACAAGTTGGAAATACAGCAGAAAGCCAAGGGTGAGACACCAAGGTTGTTGCTGCTGCTGTTTTTGTTATTATTATTTGTAAATGTCAAATTCTCTTGTGGGTTTTCAAGCAGGGCATGTGGGTTTTAAGGCCTGACTCAGGATTTTTCAGTGTCTGGAGCTGACTGGAATGCCTTTGAGTGCCAGTCACCATGGTGGGAGCAGTCAGCACAACCAAGCACAAGGTCTAGCTTTCATCAGTGTGTTTCTTTCTTGGCTCATAGGTTGATAAATGTGACATTGCAGATCATTAATAAAACATATAAATTCTATGATTCATATATATCTGAAATGTTTACACTGACCTGGCCTTGTTTACCAACAGGCAGCCTTAAATACGCCTACTACTTATTTCCAAAAGTGTGAAAGATTTTCTGTAAAATTAGTTTTTCAGTTAATTAACAGGCTATGGCATTTTGCTGGAATTATTCTACATGCTACACTCTCCTCAGACAGATATACCTTAGGATTCAGTGTGGATATCTGTCTACCTGCTCTGTCCTTTCTGTGGTCTTCATATCTCTGGTGCATAGGTATCTGCCAAAATCCTGGAATCAAACATGTGCCTCCTCGAGAAAAGCCAAGGCCAATATGGGAGCCACTTGTTTTGTTTTCCTTACAAATGACCCACCTCTTTTCAGTGTGTTGCAAAAATCCCTCACATGTGAATATCTTCATGATGCAGCCACAAATCATGATCTAGGTCCTGAATCCTCTGAGTTGGACTCCTGAGGGGTTTGGAAGGTTGTCTTAGTGCTGGTAAAACCCTGCTCTGTAGTAAGACAAGTGCTGGTTGCACACATTTGTGACATTACAGGGAGTCCCACAAAGGTTCCCACCAGGGCCATCACTTGTTCAGGTATATTTGAACAGAAAATGCTAAACCTGTGCCCCTGCACCCCTGAATATTTGCAAAGAGATTTGAGAAGAAACCAGAACCAAAGAAGGCTGTGCTTGTCTAAAGCCATGGGAGTACTTTCACAAGGAACACGCCTCACACCCCAGCTGTGTTCCCTTTCCATTATAAACCAGCTTAGACCTTTCCTGAAAGCCCAAGTGGTTTCCTGACAGGTACAGCTGAGAGGGTGAAGATGCGGGGTATGAAAAGACAGGAGGAGCTGCTGAAGTGAGACAGCAGCTCTGGACAAACCTCTTGCAAAGGCACCATCCTTCCAGATTTGAAGCAAAACCTGGACAAGAGCTGCTGGACAATGTTGGCAGGAGTAATTTGTGCTGTTACTCCTAGCTTGGAGCAGAAGATGGTTTAGAGTATCAGAATCTACCCATGACAAGGACTGAAAGAGTCCTTTTTTTTCTCAGAGAGATGTTCTACCACATGCCAGGTCAACAGGGTTGGTGGAATTGAGGTACAACACTGCTCATTGCTGGGCCTGTGGTGCTTTGAGCAGATCGAGTATTAAACTCTTCATTGAGAAGAGGATTTGACCTGTTATCTGAGGATGGCAGCTGGTTCTCCACCCCTCTAATGCACAAAGGCCCCATTAAAGGACCTGTGTTGGAGGGAGGAATGAATTGGTATAATGCAGATATCAGTTTATCGTGTTTCTTCAAACCCATTTCCTTCCAGCCCATAGAGTGAGCCTAAATCACCATTTTGTTATTCTGCAAAGTTATCCTGCAATTCAGTGTTTGTTTATATCTCTCCTTCACTGTCCCAGCGACAGCAGCCTGGTCTTGTGGTAGGTGTCCCTGCCCATGGCAGGGGTGTTGGAACCAGATGACCTTTAAGGTCCCTTCCAACCCAAACCATTCTGTGATTCTATAAATAAGAACTACAGTAATGGCTTTTCTTACTGCAAAAGGAGCTTGTCTCTATCTCTGTTCAGATTGAATAGCTTTTATTGCTTTTATTTGTTTTTTACACATCTATTTGGGTGGAGAGATAATCCTCAGACACAATCTGTCCAATTCTTCCTTGAATATTTCTTAGTTTTTGTCAATAGGTTTCTCACCAGCTGCTGAATGTAAATCAGAACTCCCTGGGGCATTTTTTTTATCTCCAAGAAATAAGAACCAGTCCCTTGATATGGAAATCCAGGTATCTTGTTAAAGATAAGGACACCTCTCAAATGAATCGTTTCCTTAGTTATTTTAGGCAGAAAATAAGACTAATAGAAGGAAAAAAAGAAAAAAAAGGTAAAAAACCCAACAGTGCAGGACAAGACAGTGTTTGGACTACAAACTGAGGATGCCAGTGCTTAATTTCCAGGCTCATTTACAGAATGCCCCAATGAATCTGTAAGGTGGTTTTTGTCTCCACACCCATTTTGGAGGTGCAGTGGGGGTTTGCAGGCTGCTGCTGGAGAACCCTACATCAGGCAAACCGGGACCGTATTCTCACACAGGTGAACCACAGTCCAGGGTTATTCTCATAGCAGGTTCAGGGATTCAGCAATTCCAGCTGATATGTTTTGGAAGGGGGACAAACTTTCACAGGCAAGGCCTGGATCCGTGCCCAGGAACGGGGCTGGGTGGACGTCAGCAGTTTTGGTTCAGGGAGGAAGGTCGTGTGAAACTCCATCTGGGCTCTGCCCACCCTCGCACTCGCTGCCGTTTGCGGCTGAACCCGAAGACCTGGAGCGAAGGGCAGAGTTCTGCCCATGGGGTGCCCGGGATTTACATCCTCCTCTGGGAGCCTGCTCTGTGCATCCTGCTGATTGATGGGGTGTATGAGCACTTAACCCTCCAGAGTCCAGGCTGACCTGTTCTTAGGGGACATCCTTTCGTGTGCCCCTCTCTGTGCCTCTCTGTGTAGGGACTCAGGCTGGTCCTGCACAGCCCTTTCCTTCCCCAGGAAGATCTCTTGCCCTCCAGTTTCACAACACTGGGTGTGTGTATCAGTGCCTGACAGCTTGAATCCCATTTTCACCTGTTTCCCAGAGCCCTTTTTCTTAGACAGGAGGCTTAACTGCTAACCCAGCAGCCACAGGCTCCTTTTGCCCCTTTACCAGGTGTTGTTGGTAATGGCTCAGAGCACTTAAGGGACAAAAAGAGGCACAGCAGCTACAGGGTGGATTTGATGAATAGAAAACAGGGGATGTTCTGCAGTTGCAAGGCTTTTTGGACACGCTCAAGAGGAGAAATGTGGGAAGCGTGCAGCCATCCACCACCCCTGGGGGAGTTCTGGTTACCCAGCAGTGCAGAGCCCTGCCTTTTTCTGAGATGAAGGTTGAAAAAAAACCCATCTATTTCCATCGTCATAGCTATTTACTGACTACCCCCAGTTTATTTCTCAGTAAAAAGCAGTGTGTGATCTCCTTTTCCTCCTTTAATTAGCCAAATTAACTTTATTTGCCAAACCTCTGCAATGAAAACACAAACTATCTTTGACCGAGATTTTTACCCCAAGAAGTTGATCTACAGTCCCATAAAAATGTACAAATGTTTAACCAGCATGAAAGGGAAAGGCATAATATTTTTCTTTAGGTAACTCACGGAGAAATTTCTCCCTTGCACATCTCCTGATGTCCTAGTGAAGTCTATTCAGGCAGTGTATAACAGAGAGTATACAGGCATCCAACCTACCAGAATTCAAGAAGTGTTTGGACAAGGCTCCTGGCATGTGGTATGGTTCATGTCCTGTGCTGGGTCAGGAGTTCCCCTCGATGATCCTTGTGGGTTTCCTCCAACTCAGGATATTCTGTTATTTTCTGTTTGTTATTTTTGCCATGTAAGGGAAGGAGTTTGTCATGTTGTTTTGGACATGAAGAGTGGGAGATTTCCAGATCAGTCCCTCCAAGTGTATAGTTGGTCTGACCCTATAACGTGGGCTCCTTCATCTCTTCCCAGGTTGTTGTCTTGGCTTTGCCATCAACAGAGCTTGGGCTGGAAGGATGGAGAGATCAAAGGTGTGGGAGCTGGACCTCAGATGTCCTTCCAATGCAGAGCAGTGGGCAGTCAGCTCCAGGGGGGCTGAGGGGTGACTCCCACCCCACTGCTTGACATCAGTGAGCCACAGCCCCATGGACTTCCCAGACTGCTCTTCTCAGAGCAGGGAATTTGAGTGGGTGAGGGCTGTTGTGCCTTTTTTATTTGTTTAGCTTCCCAGCTCTCTCCTCAGTCAGAACACCTTTTAAATGAGCCACCAATCTGCTTGTAGGAGATGGTAGGGAGGATACTACTTAGACCCATGTTTTGGGAACTCTGTGGTTTCTGTTGTGGTACCGTTTTCCACAGAGGCTGTGTGATGCATTAACGTTGCAGACAATGGACGGCAGTAACTGTGTAGTGATAAGATGTTTTTCCCAGACTGTCCCAGTAAATGGTCACAGGCACTCAGAAAGGCTGCCAGCCATAAAACCCTGAGCTCCAGGTCCTGCCCCACTGAGCTCCCGGTAGTCCCTTTCCTTGCCAAAATTTCCCTCTGATACTTTTTAACCTCTCATAAAGTGGATTTTGGCATCACTCCAGACATGGAATTGATAATTTTTCACTTATTTTATAAGACCATATTATTTCCAGAGGAAGGGGTTAATTCACATGCCAGCACATCAGAAAAACCTCTTCCTGCCAGGAACTGTTTTTTTTTCCAGGACAGAGAAATTCAACAATACCAGACCTTCAGTTTCAAGCTGTTTTTTTTTTCATGTCCATCAGCCAGCACTCCCTCAAGTTCACCTTAACCTCCAGCATACCACACAGATGGCTCTGGCAATGACCTGGTTTTCACATCGCTGATGCCCATTTGATGCTGACTGTGCAAATCACGTGTTCTTCTTTTCTGAGATTAAAAAGAAAGATGGTTTTTATGTTCTGACTTCTCCCCTGCTGTGTTAGGAGGCCATGCTGGGTATGCTGAACTGATCTGTGAAGCAAGGAAGTGAAAGCAATTAGTTCAGCCATCTGCTGGAGACCTGCTCACCCTTCTGGATCCCAGAGGTAGTTCTCAAATCCTTCACCTCCAGGGTCCTGACCCTTCATCACTGTCTTGCTCTGCATTTATTTCTATCATGTCAGAGCTGCCACAGGATCAGAAGGATGGTGTTTTAAGCGTATTTTTTGCTGTTGAAAATACAGTAGAGGGTTTGTTTTAATTTTTAAATGACACTGGTCCTTTGAGTGATAATTCTATTTAAATGCTAGAGGCAAGGTTGAAGAGGAAATGCTGTATTGACTGACAACCCAGCTTACTGTAATTTTTTTCTGTGCTTTGTGAAGTAATTCATTAATACTTACAGTTTTCTCTGCAAGAACCAAATCAGCCTCATCTTAGTTATTGAACAAAGGGTACCAATGTGTGTGTCCACATGAGCTCTGTAGCAGGGTTTGATATGCCATGTCAGAGAAAGAAATGTCTTTTGGTAGCTTGCAACAGTTAAGCAATCTCCACTTATTCATTAAGTGAAGAGTGTCATGTCTAACTGTCCATGCTACCACTCTGGCAAAAGTATATAGGTTTATGGGTGTCATTCTCTAGTTCAGATGTTAAGGATGAGGCATGATCCACACTACAGCACATCCCACCAAATCCTGAGTTGGATATGATGATCCTTTTGGCTCCCTTCCAGCTCAGACATCCCTGGCAGCGTTTAAGGCCAGGCTGGATAAGGCTGATCTAGTGGAAGGTGTCCCTGCCCATAACAGGGAGTTGGAACTAGATGATATTTAAGGCCCCTTCCAACTCAAACCATTGTATAATTCTATATTCTACGATTCTGTAATCAGTGCCATTGGCATCCCTTCAATCCTTTGTAGGTCAGCAGCTCATTGCCATGATGACCTCTTGGAATGCCTCAGGGAACACTCCCTGTGTTTCTGTTCCAGAAACACAGATCCTCTATCCACAGTTTTCATGTAGTTACATAAAATCTGTGAGGCACATCCAAGGGATCCCATTTCTGTCCCATGAAGGGCAGTGCTCTCTTGTCTCTGTTGTTCAATTATGCACCTACAACATTATTCAGAACGTGTGGTGCCCTTCAAAACACAATATTAGAGCCCTGATTTATCATTTCATGAAGATTCATTTTTGGAGCGTTATACAAACTCTATTTAAATTAGAAATCACATCCACTTTTCCTGCCCGAGGATTCATAATAAGGACAACGAGAGCTCCCAGGCACAAATAAAGACAGGAGTGAATTTCTCATCATGAAATTACCACTGAGGTTATTATTGACTGGCTTTTGTTTTTTTCCTGATCATTAATGTGGTTCTGCTTCTCTGGATGTCTTATTGGCAAGGAACACAGTGAGCATCCCATGCAACAAATGCGAGAGAGGCAATGCAAGTGTAAAATTAGTTAAGTGAGATGCCACTGTTTAATGCAGACTCACAGGCATAAAATGTCAGGGAGGAAATTTTGCTCAGAGAAAAGAAAGAAAAACTGACCCAAAAGCACAGATTTGTTTACCAGCTGCATTATACCTCATGAGATCATTTACATTGACACTGGATATGATTTCTTTTTGGAAACATTTTAAGTTGTTTTTCACTAGTGCGCAAAGATGGGATTCATTTGCCAAATGAAGGTGCCCAGTGCTATGTGACATGCCTGATGGCATTCAAAGGTCTCTGTGGGCCAGACAGAAATAGCACAGGACTTATGAGTGACTGACTTCTCTCTGGATCAATAGCTCAAAGGCATCTGTGTTAGAGTGAATCATTCTCCAGGCTCAGCTGGCATGGCTGACAAGAGAAAGGACTTGATTTTGTGAAGTTCTAGTGCAATTTGACATAGTCCTTGGTGCCCAAACCATTTGAATGGGAGTGGTAGGGAGAACAGAGGCCATACAAGAGAGCTGTGCCTGGCTGAAGCTGTAATTAGAGGCAGATAGGATTGCCCAGGATATTTAAAATGACACTGGAGATGTCTGTCTAAGCACCTGAGTGCTGCACTGGTTTTAATGGGATCTCAAACACTAGCACACAGGTACAGGTCAACACCTACATGTGGATATCTTAAATCTGAGTGCTACCTGTGATGTCAGGTGATTGTGAAGGTTCTAGGTTTTCTTTTATTCCAACTTGCATCTGATAGCTCCTCATCCAAAACTGTATGCAGTTGTCAAAGGTCTGCTTCTGTAGCTAATTCAGCCTGTGTGTGGATCCAGCCCCAGAGTGTTTGAGTTGCACACATGAATGCTGGAATGCAGATTACCTGAGTTGAGGAGTATGTGAAGGCAAGTGCAGCCTGTGGGAAGGTGTTTGAGCTTGGCTGTCTGTAATCTGTGTCTGTTTTGAGTCTGGGCTACAGTTGGTCTCACAACCTTCAAGGTAGGCTTGGACACATCAGGTTGTCACGGGTGGAGTGATGCCCTTCACTTGTAACAGAGAAGTAGCAACGTGTTTATTGATTTAAATCCAATTTAACAAAGTTTGATGATCAATGTGGCAGAGGTTTAACAAGATTTGATAGCGAGGTAAACTTGATTAATTACTGCATAGAAGACAGGGGTAGACAAAACTGTCAGGGAGACTCTCCCATTGAGTCATGATGTTTAGAAATAACACCCTTGCATTCTAAACTCCCTCTCAGAGGGGAGTTCAGGTGTGTCTGGGTCCAGACTTAGTTCCAGACTTGGTCAGTGCTTTATATCTAAAGGATTATATGTGCACAATCAATCCTTTATATCACTTAGCTAAGATGTCAAAGTTTCAGTGCTCTTATTTCAAATTCATTTATCAAGTGTCTGACACAATCAAGATTCTCTCAACCTCAAGGAGTAACCTTGAGAGGTGTCCCTGCTCAGGGGGAGATCCTGATGTGCAGCCTGCTGATGTGCAGGAGAGCTCAGTGAGCCCAGGGCAGTCCACTCTTCTGGCTGTAAACAGGCTTAAAACTCTCCCAGTTCCAATGTCTGGTAAATCTTCATCAAAACTGGAGTTTGTAAATTGGGCTGGATAGGAGGCTGAAGGGAGAAAAGTTTTTTGCATGAGACAAACAGGTGAAACTTCCAGGCTTTAGTTTAGGCATTAGCTGGTAACAGTAGCTAAAAGGCATCACCATTAAGAAACGTGTCAATAATCATTTGTCCTACCAGTGCTAAGCACAAATTCTATCCATACCCAGGAGGTTGGTGTTGAACAGTTTGCCCACCATTCACAGTAATTTAATAAGAAAGAGAAAAGCATATTTATCTCAGCAACAATGAGATGTAAATGAGAATCCTCCCCTTTCACCCCACTAACAGACGCTTAAGTGTTTTCCCCCAATTACTTGCAAATAGCAGCTTATTCAATTAAGCAGCAGAAAAGAATATAAACCCCTACTCCTCTCCTTAAGCTCTCTCTTGGTTTCTTCTGTGTGGGACCAGAGATAAGTGGAGACCTTTCTCCTTAAAACAGAGTTCTGGGTCAGCAGCATTGGCTTGATTTTATAGAGGCAGATCTGAAGCACACAGAGAGATCAAACAGCCTTTTCTCAAGGCCGTGGAGGGAATGGAAGGAAGCGGCAGGAAGACCTGAACCTGCTTCTCAGAGGGCTGGCACTGCTTGTCAAATGAGCAGCAGGATTTTTGCTTCCTTTATAATTTGCAAAGCCACGATAACAGGCTTCTCTGCATGGATGATTGGAAATTCCTGGAGGTGGCAGTGGTAGAAGCAGTTTCCCCTTGTTTTTTCTTGGTTGAAAAGAAAATCAATGTCAGTGGTCCAGGCTATACAGTGATGTGGTGCTAAGCTATTCCACTGTTATCCTCCCTACTTTGTACATCTATCAGGGGCAGAGTTTCACTGCTCATTGAACATGCAATAGCCAGGAATGAAGAGCAAACGACAGCAGCCTGCTTGTCTAGCCCTGTCCAACCCTGTCTGACTAAATCTAAAAAAAAAAATCCACACCGTGGTTTCTTTGATGTACCAGTGCTTTGTAAACCCCTGAGCTGCTTGCTGTGTGCCCTGTGGTTGAAAGGAGTTCAAACTCTGGCACAGAGCACTCTGCCTTATGCTGTTGCAAGATGAGTGTCTTCCCACCACCCTTGCTGTGGGAAGGAACAACTCTTCTCTTCTAAAGGATGGGCAGAAAAGAGAACTGTGTATAAATTTACAGTCTCTTAAGTCTCCTGAGTATATCTCACCTCTTCCTGAAAGAAAGGAGCTGGAAGGAGACTCCAGACATTGGGTGCACACAGGGCAGACACATCTCTGCTGCTACCTGCAGCTTGCCAGGCTCTCCATATGGCTGAGGATTGAAAAATGTGAATATTTCACACATATCTGGAGAGCTGGAAGTGCTCTAAGGTGTGGTCCACAGCAGAATGGGACACAGCAGAGTGACACTGAAGTGAACACGGTCCCAAGCCTGCCAGAGTTCAAGAGGGGTTTGGACAACACAGTGGGATTGTTGGGGTTGTCCTGTGCAGGTCCAGAAGGTGGACTTGAATGATTCTTGCAGGTCCCTTCCAACTCAGGATATTCTATGACTTGATGACATCAGGGTGGCTTTGGCTGGGCTACACAATAAAGTCCCAGCAGCCACCTGGAGAGTTTGGGTTGTCCATCCTACAGTGACTGGGGGCTCAGATACCCACGGAAGTCCTGGCAGATGAGCACTGCTGCAGGTCCAGGGATGTTCATGAGAGTCTTTTCTGGACTGTGTGTGGGAGCAAACAAAGCCTGGCAGCTGTGGGCTGGCTGGGCCTGTCTAACAATGCCTGTAGGAAGCTATTGTCTGCAAGGGCACACACCATCAAATCCCTTCCTCTATTTGCAGATCCCTGGGCTCATGCCTGTGTTTGAAAGTCATTTTCCCAGAGCAGGTTAACAGATACATAAAACCAAACACCCAACTGCTTGCAGAATGAGAGGAAAAACCTAATAGCTTCTCCTTCCCTCTTCCTCAGTATTCAGTGCAAGAACAGATGTGGATGGAGTGTATAATTCTACTGGAATGCAGCTGTAATTTTGTGTGAACTAATACCCACTCGTTAAACCAGCTACTAGAGAGCAGAAAGGATCCTTGGAGCTGCTTTTAGCAGCCACCTGGCCTCTCTGTTCTCACTTGTTCTCCTGCTAGCAAGATCCCTCACCACTTCTGGGTGTGCAATTAAAGATGAAAAGAGCACCGAGAATTTCTTGGTGTGAGCTGGGTGGATGGATGGATGCAGAAGAGCTATTGGCAAGGCAGGGTGTTCTTGGAGCTAGAGTTTTTCTTGGATGTCAGCCCAGGATTTTTTGGAACGGGGGCCGGTTTTACTGAAAGGTTCACGAACTCTCGAGGACTGGGCCCAGATTTCCTCTGTCAAAGCTCCAGGCAGCTCTACTGGGACAGACTGCAGCGTACCATAGCTGTAACCATTCCAGGAGAAATTTGGCCCTGCAGAGTTTGGCCTTGCTGTGTTTGGCCATCATTTCTGCAGGTGAGATAGGAGGTCAGCACTCTGGGGAAAGGAACTGCAGTGCTGAGTTGTAACTGGGAACTGGGTGCTTTGCAGTGGGAAACCTTGTTGGGTAGGAATGATAAGATCAAGGTCTTGCATTTTCATCACATTGTCTCCTGTGTTTTCTCAATCATTCTTGCATCCCTTTCCCTAATTCTCTCATTGGTTATGCACACTATTTCTCCACAGTGACCTCCTCCAGATCAGACCTACTGCTTTTACACTGCACTCCACGTGCAAAACCAGCTGGGACTCTGAACACACTGGAAGGCAAGGAGAGATGAACCTTATGAAACCTCATCCACGTTGCTCATTAGGCAGCAGTTTTAGGTTAAAAACTCTCCAAGGCAAAGCAGGGGTTGTTTTCTACAAGACTGATTTATTACAAAATAGCCTGGGATTGAACTGATGTTTACGTGTCCAAGGATAATCAGGAACTAGGACCATGGAGGTGACTGGGAAACTAAGTTATATTATAGTAGGGACATAACATGTGAGACCTGAGTCTCTGTTTAGCACTCTTCACAGTCACAAGGCTCCTCCAGGACTGACTTGAAAAGATGAAGGGAGACATTATACCTACCAAATCTCCTTTCTTCACTTCTCTTCAAACACCCCTCCCCATTATTTTGTCTAACCACCATTCCCAGTTCTAGTTGCAGTTCCCAGTGTACAGCTACAATTCCTGTCACCCTTCAGCTTTAACCTGAATGTTGACATGGAATCACAGACTCACAGAATAATGCAGGTTGGAAAAGACCTCCAGGATCATTGAGTCTGGCCTTTGACTGATTACCACCGTGTCAACCAAACCACAGCACTGAGTGCCATGTCCGGTTGTTTCCTGAACACCTCTAGGGATGGGGACTCCACCACCAACCTGGGCAGCCCAATGCTTAACCACCCTTTCAGTAAAGAAATTCTTTCTGATGTCCAACCTGAGCCTCCCATGCTGCAGCTTGAGGCATGTCCTCTTGTCCTGTCACTGGTTGCCTGTGAGAAGAGGCTGATCCCCACCTTGCTCCAACCTCCTTTCAGATTAGACATACCTTGCACAGCCTAGGCATACTTTCCAGAGAGACACTCAAGCCTCTGGGTGGGCTGCATTTAGCTGGGGCAGAAGAAAGGACCATCCCAGAGATGTCCCATTACCCATATCCTTTGAGATCCTCATGGAGATGTCCCTGGTGGCCAGAGACAGAGGAATTACAGGGTCAGGTAATTGCCTTTTGCAAGAGCCCACAGCACACACCTTGAGATGTTCCAGGTAGTCCTGCTGCCATGGGACAATCTACCAGTGTGGAGGTGTTGTTCCTCCTGACCTCTATTAGCTGGAGGTTGCCACATGCCCTGAAGCCTGCACGTTTCTCAGCCTTGACAAAGCTCTAGAGATTCTGCTTTAAATCATAAATAACAGAAGTCAGGATTTTCATGTTTCTCATGTAGAATGAGTTTCCACAAAGGCCTGAGGCACTCTGGTTTATTGGCAGATCTGTAGTATGTTCAATCACAGATGAATCAGTAATGGATGTAGTTGTACAAGCTCTGTGAGGTTTGGACATCATAGCCAAAAGCCTTGCACCAATCAGACTTGTACTATTACTTCTATGGATGTATTTATTCTTGGATTTCTAAAGTACTTTTCCCATGCTCTGTTGATTGCCAAATGGAGGAAATTCAGTTACACCATTCTGAGGAATAACAACCTCACTGCTTGATTTCCATCATGTGTAATATACTTCATAATTTAGGCACATGCTGAAAGTTTTTGCCAAATTACAGCTTTTCTGAGCAAAAGAAGTGCAGTTTTCTGCACTTTTGCTGTTATATGCTTCCTTGCTGGTAATATTGCTTTGACAAACACACCCTTCTGCTTTCACTGATTTGATTGATTTTACACTCAATTTCTAACACTGTTGGAAGAAATTACTCATTCTGGTAATAGTTTTGACAAACTTATCAAGGAATTTTCTTTCAATAGAGTTGCATTTTTAGGCAACTCCAGATGATGTATTGTCCTGCATTCCCTGGACCTCCACCTTACTGTAGGGAGTGGAATTCAAATAATTAAACCACGTGTGGATGTAGTTGCTGTAGAGCTGGCAGTAAATATTACTCTTTCTACTCCATCTTTCTTTTCCTTCTTGGGAATAAAGAGATTTTTCTTAAGTACATTATACCTTTCCCATGTTAACTCTGTGTTAATCATGTAAGCCATTATATTTTGAACACGACTCAATGCCTTGTGTCTACATGAAAGAGCCATTTATCAAAAAACGTGCCTTTGGGAGAAATAACTTTTTCACTGAGATGACGATTATCCTATTGTTTGACAGGTCCCATTAATATCATCCACTGAACCCAATCAAAGACCTTCAAAACAATGTGAAATGGTAATAATAAGGCAAGATTCTGTTTTTCTGACTCAGCCAAGGGGATATAATTAAGTGAACATCAAAACTGATTTTAAAAGTGCTGTCTAATAATGTGGTCTATTTTGCTTTTACAGGCTCAGTTGATTCCATCCTCCTGTGGCTCAACATTTCAGTGTAAATTTTAGCATCTGAATTTAAAATAAAACTGTTTTTTGGGGTAGGTTTCTCAGTCATTTTTGCCTGATGCCGGTTTTTTTTTTCCCTTTTTTTTTTTTTTTTTCCTTGGAGTTCCTTAGCTCCAGATAGTGCCATCATTGTAAGGGACTGCATTCCTGGGAAAGGTTGAGGTAACGTGGTTGTTCAGAGAAGTCGGTGTTTCCCTGCTTGCAGCCTGGTGACAGGTTCTACAACATCTTCTCAAAGATCCTGACTGCTTCAGTTCACCTGCAGCACTTCCCTGAGCACTGAGCATGTGGGTAACGTTCACCATCCCTGTCCTGGATATATCCCTCTTCCTGCTTTATATTCCTCCACTTATGCTTGGATGGAGTTTTAACCCAGCTCTTACAATGTGCTTATTTCCATCCTCTGTTGTCTGGTGTCATTCTTTCTTGCTCAATAAATTCTTCTATTGAAAAAGCATAAATATGGTGTTAGTTGACTTGTCAAGTTCCATCTTCTTTCAGCTTTTTTTCTCCATGGCTTTTTTATTGTCCCATTTATGTCCATGTCCATGTTTGTGCAGTATCTATAACATCACCCTGGCCTTAGTCTCCCCTCTCTGCCTGTGTGGAACAAGCATCACGTGATGGCTCTGTTGGAATTACGTTCAGAGTATCGTAGAATCATAGAATGGCTTGGGTTGGAATGGACTTTAAAGATCATCTCCTTCCAACCCCTCTGACATGAGCAGACACACCTTCCATGAAATCGGGTTATTCAGAGCCCCATCCAGCCTCATCTTGAACACCTCCAGAGATGGAGCATCCACAACTTCTCTGGGCAACCTGTGCCAGTGTCTCGCTGCCCTCACAGTAAAGAATTTATTTCTAATATGTAATCTAAACCTACTCTCCTTGAATTTAAGGTCATTACCCCTTGTCCTGTCACTGCAAAACCTTGTGAAAAGTCCCTTTCCAGCCTCCTTCTAATTAAATTCTTCTTGTAATTAAAGTATGTCTTTTGCTGTCAATGATACTTTTCTTGGCATTTTTACCATGGCTTCATAGAGAAAAAAAATATGAAGAATACAAGGGAGTTGTGAATGTAAAACATGTTGCCATGTATAAATTTTTTGCCAATCTGTTTTTAAGTAGGGAAACCAGCCTGATGTCTAAAGTAAGCCATGGATCCAGTAATGTGTACAATTGTCAATTGAGAACAGTGAAGAAAGAGAAGAGAGGTGGTGGCTGTTTCATCCCTGGAGACGTTCAAGGGCAGGTTGGGCAGGGCTCTGATCTTTTATCTAGTTGATGATGGCCCTAATCATGTCAGGAGGGTTGGACTAGGTGACCTTTAAAGGTTCCTCCCAACCCGAAGTATTCTGTGATTCAGTTACTCCATGGATGTCCCAGCACCCGATCATAAGGAGTGAGTCAGAGGAAACCACTTGCATTCCCTTCGGGGATAAAGTGAATGAATGCACTAAAATCAGCCCAATCTCCTCTTATCTCCGGTAGTTTTTAACGTGAGAAAGCAGCTCCATTCCTGATGTCTGGGCGGCACCACAGCAGTTCATGGCCTTTGTGATGGGTTTCTGTTTCAGCCACAAGAAGGTTTGGTTCTGCAGCACAGCAAGGTCATTAATCAACAGATCGGTAAAAGAACCGTGAAATCACTTCAGTGATGCCTGAAATGGAGAATAAGCCCCATTTTTTGGGGGGCAATAGCGTTGCTGAGACAGATCCATTGGCAGTGAGGCGCTTCCCAGGCTGCATGAAGGGCGTGGGATCACTGCCCTTTGCTGTTTTAGGTGGTCACAGTCACCGACCTGGCTGCTGCTGCTGCTGCTATTACTGATGAGATGGAGCATACTGGGGGGCCAGGTGGGAGCCCCAAAGCGTGAGCTCAAAGGCTCCACTACAGCAGTGGCTGCGAAGCTCTCACTTCTCTGTTCTCCTCCCACCACCTCACCCTGAATTCCTGAGAATTCAGGAAACAGGGCAAGATGGGTACAAAGGGGAGAGAAGCATCGTCATTACCGTAAGGGCAAGACGGGCATTAGAAAATACCCCCTTTAGTGCTTGGGTGAAGCTGTAGAACCGTTGCACTTCTGCTTCTTCTGCTGAGAATTTGCTCCACTGCTATTTTTCCCCCTAGAACTTGGAAAGTGTTAATCCTGGTCTCCAGTAATACTCTGTACCTGCTTGCTGCCTCTGCCACTTTGCTCCCATCAGGGATGTTTTGCTCTGGGAAGACGTGTCGTACGTATGAGGGAGCCTATAATTTCTAGGGGGTCTCTGCAGTCCCCGGCTTGAGAGGTTTGGGAGGTTTCCTGGCTGAGCAGGAGAGGGCAGCAAAACATTGAGATTGAGAGAGAGAGCGAGCGAAGGAGGTCCCCTTGCCGAGCGTGCGGGAGTTCAACAGTTTCAGAAAGGGTGCATTGGTGTGGAGTGGGATTTGGGATTGCCCAGTTCCTGCAGACCAGGAAGAGCTGCTGCCGTGGGCAGTTTGCTGCAGCTCAGGCTCAGAGCAGCTTTGTGGAGAGCACCGCGCTGAAGAGGGAGAATCCTTGCTCCTTGGGTGGTCAGAGAGGTGGAAACCTTGCTGACGTGCGGACAGTGATGTGTAAGAGCCAACTGCCTCAGAAAACAGAGATATTTCCAGTGAGAACTGCGAACAAGGGGCCTTGGAGGAGGAGGTACCTCTCTTCTTTCTTTCCCCAAAAGCTTCCAAGCCACTGACAAAGGGGAGAAGATAAGGGCGAAATTTCAACACACACACACACAAAAGGACCAAGATCTTGGCAGCGATGGGAACAAACACAGTCCGTATAACAATTGGTGTGGAACAAATAAGGAGTGTTGAGGAATGCAGTTACTGTGGCAACCTGGTAATAACAGATAACAGCAGTACAGAGGTGGAAGCAGAAGCGAGAACGAGGAAAGCATCGAGAAATACGAATATGTTAGTCAAAATCTGGAGCAATAAAAACCTTGTCAGAGAATTAAAACTGAAGCTGTGCAACAGCATCGTTATGCTGCTGGTATTTAATTTGGCAGAAGTATGACCAGAAAAAACCCTTGAATAAAACATCAGAGTTTTCATGCATGGTGGATATGAGGAATATTGAGACTTAAGTGGAGGGAAATGGTTATAAATCTGAAAGGAAACATCAAATAGATACCAGAGCAGTCTCAAATCACACCCTGAAGTATTAAAAAGCACTAGTTGGGCTATGCAGAATAGGAGGGGGGGTTTATTGCACTGGGACAATGTTGGGGGTTCCCAGGGCTGTGTTCACATGGAATATACCACTGTTATACATAGACCTGGCTTATTATTTTAGTTATTAGACTTCCACGTGGAGACCTGACTTCCAGGAATCAGGTACCAAAGGGAAATCTTCAGCAAAGATCCTATTCCCACTATGCTGACTACACAGGTCTCCCCTAGCTCTAATTACTGGGATTTGTTTGGATCAGAAGCTAATGTGAGATGACACTCTGGAGGTAAGATGGGTGGAGATACACTGCCACCAACCATTAACCTCAGAGGGATGCTGTTCTGAACCAAGGTGCTCAACTCTCTGGAGTTGAGAGATATTCCTAGATTTTCTGCACACCCTTGCAAGGATTAACATGAAAATTAACCTGACTGCTGCCGTGGTTTTTCATTGCATTGATCCAGGAGTCACAAACTGCCCTTTGTGAGCACTGGAGAGAATCCTGGAATCATGGAGGGGTTTGGGTTGGAAGGGACCTAAAAGATCATCCCTTCCATGGGCAGGGACACCTTCCACTAGACCATTGTACCTGAAATGGGACCTTATTTCTCCAGTGAGGAGGCCAGAAAACTTAGTCAGGTGTGAGGGGAAGGTTGTACAAAGAGGGCCTGTAGATCAGCAGGAAAGAGGACAGTCATAGCCAGGCAGTGGGCAAATTAATTGTCCTGGCAGCTGTGTGTGATTTAACACTGTTGGTTCACACATTAGTTTTGATGGTAAATAAATGTTCTCGTTTGAGGGAAAAGCTGCCATTTTGAAAATTGCTTTTGCGGCAAAATGGAACTTTAGTGAAATGAGGAAAAAAAAAAAGCCATCCGAAACATCAGTGATTGTACAAACATTATGCTGTGAAGTAATCAATACTACTCAGAGAAAAGATGAAATATACTCATTTTCTTTCATCTCAGCGTATTTTCAGATGGCTGAAGGAGCTGTTTCTATAACAGGCAAATATATAAACGTAGTATTGGAAGGCTCCTAATATAAAATTAGGGTGAAATAGAACAGAGCAAGAAAGTCAAAACAAACCCTCTTTGCTTTTACCAAAACAAAACATTTCAATGCCAGAGTAAAATGTGGAAGTCAAAACAATCCAAATTTCCTGTCACATATTTCACCGAAATCAACATGTTTCCACACAATGTCTCTGTTTCCATGAAATGTTGTTTGCAGGTGGAAAATTGTTGTGCAAGAAATGCTCCAAACTTACTGTAAAGATTGCAAACCTGCAGAGTGGCATCTTTGTGGCCAACAGAGCTGGGCAACTTTGGGAAGGGAGTCATGGCAGCTTTCCCAGCTAAGATGCATATTCTGAGTCTTGGGATCAAGGACCTTCTTGAGCAGCCTTTCCATCAGTTATCAGCAAAGATGATGAGACTCCAAAGTTATTCTTTGATTTATCAGACTTGGTGGAGTCTCACTTGCCTGACTTATGTCAGCTCAGTTCAGCTGAAAACCCAGTCTGAAGTTTCCCACATGTAATATCTTCTTTATTTTTATTTAGTTTAGGAAACTGCACCATGAGAATTCACTCAAAGGAGGAACATGTTCAGTAAAGCAGAGAGTTTCTGCTGTAGTTGATGTTGTTGTCCTGACAAACTCATTTGAAATTCAGCTAACATACCCTGCTGCTGCATTTGCAAGCAGGGAGGGAAGGATTGGCATTTCAGTACAGTAACATGTAAGTGCTATCATTATTAATAGCAATCTATATTTCAATACTGCTTGGAGGCCTCAAATAAGATTAGTGGCTCATTATGTTAAGCTATATGTAAATACACAGGCACTGAGTGTTTTGTAAAGTAGCCTTTATCTAGACCAACCATAAGAAATTAAGGAGAGGATTTTTATGACTTTGAATTTATGGAAGGGGGGAAAATTTAGATTAGATATGATTAGGAATAAAACTGTTTGAAAGAGACAACTAAATTTTGACTCTTTCAGGCCAAGGTTATCAGCTGTCTCGTGGGAGCTTGATGTTTTATAGAGGACTTTAAGAATATTACCTTAAGAGAATGTTAATCCGCTGACCCAGACTTACCACTGAAAGAAACTAGAAAACAAGCTCTTCATTGAGACATGTTATTCATATGAAATTCCTACTGAAATGGTTAGATGTTGTCTCAGGAGTCAATTCATGGGGCACCATCCCTCTGGATATCTCCAAGACAGAATCACAGGAGTCTTCTAACTTTTATGGAATAGCAAAAGAAAAATTCTTAATGCAGGAAACAAAATGGTCAGTGTCTTTTTTCTTTTAATCCTAACACAGCATTATCAAGAACTCCTTGGGTGCATTCCCCTCCAACCACAGCCAAATGAGACCAAAACTGTTGGAAATTTCTGTCCCAGCAGTTAAATTCTTGCAAGTCCAGCCTGTGGCATAGTCAGAGTCTCTGTGTGTTTTGTATGTGTGGTACAAAACACTTGAAGAAAAAGAAAATCCCACTCATCCTCACATTCCCACTTTTCACCTCAAGTCATGACCCTGTGCACATTGAGAGGTTCAATTTACACATTGACTTTTGGGGGCAAGATTTGTGTCCATGGGTGCCTGGAAACTGCCATATCCCATCCTTTATTGCATTCCTGTCTCTTATCCCCTTTTGTCTTTTCACATGGTATTGAGGCTACTCAAAATTAATCCTGTTGGAGGTAGGGGAATTTCACTCATCAGAAGGTCTCTTTACTGTGCAACTTCTTGGTAGTTGTGCTATTATGAATCTTTGCTTTAGGAAATTTGAGCTGTTTTTCCTAGAAAAACCAGCTAAATCTAAATCCAAGCTGCTGTGGTCCCAGAGGTTACTGATAATTTTCCCTGATGGCTTTCTGTTCTCTGTGTTCCAGCAAATATGGGCTTTATGTGACATAGGGACTTGATCTGCAGAGGAGAACTGAGCCTCCTGTAAAGTGAAGGTAGGATAAACCCTTGTCACTCTGTGACAAGGACAAATCAGCCCTGTTGCTCCAAAAAGCCATTAGATGAACAGGTGAAATGTTTCAGGATGGAAAGCAGGAGAAACTCAGCAACTGTTTGTACTGGCATTCATTAGAGCTGCATTTCCTGCAAACAATCTCTCTGCAGCTTTTCCTTCATTTAGGGAGAAATAGTCTTCCAGCATCTTCAAGAAGCAAGAGGTAGAACAGATTACTTTATAATTATTTTCTGCATTCATATTTGGAATATTTTTTTTAATTTTAATCAAAATAACAACACTGACACCAGCCAATTGACCCCTACACCCCTACTCCCCCAACAGCAAAAGGTACAAACTGAAATAGCTGATTCTTGACTTTTTTCCTGCTCTCTTAAGGTTGCATAAATCTCAGGCTTAAAGCTCAAGGCAAGCAGAGCCCCAGAAGATGGAGGAGAGAGACAGAGGAGAGTGGCTGTTGGAAATGGGATTTCATTGTGCAAGGTGCTGCATAGATCCACCTTCCCTTTGGCAGACCCCATTCTTCTCCTGGAGGCTGCAGACCTACCTCCAGCTCAAGGAATCCTCTCTGGCTGCACTTACTTGACTTACTGATCCCTACAAAGTGCCTTGCCAACCAGACGCCTTCCTTTCCAGTGCTGGGAAACACGGCAGGACTCACCATGACACCCTCTCTGTAGTCTTTCACAACTGTGGGTGGTGATTAGTTTTGATAGTGTCTTAAAGTGTCTTTCTATCCCATTTATGGCATTAAAGATGACACAAGGCTTCTTAGCAAGAGGCAGAACTGATCAGGGTCAGGAGTTGAGCTGTTCCTGCTATGGGAGAAGAGGAGCAAGAGGAGCACTGCACGACAGGATGGAGATTTGTGATGGAAAGCTCTGGAGAGTTGGACTTGCTACCCACCAAAGAAACAAGTGACTTGGGTTTATCCTGGGGAACTTCCAAAGATCTGACCCTGCTCTCACTGGTACCAGTAACCATTTTTTCCCCAGTAAAAGAGGCAGCAGAGCTGTGGTGATGTCACAGGTGGTGTGTGGAGACATGCACCCTTGTTTGGCTGTGGTGAAGGAGAGGAGGTGTAAAAAGACACCTCTGTGTTTCCGGAGAAGGGGAGTGGAGCTGGGGAAGGGTCTGGAGCACGAGACTGATGAGGAGCAGCTGAGGGAGCTGAAGGGGCTCAGCCTGGAGAAAAGGAGGCTCAGTGGGGACTTTATTGCTCTCTACAATTCCCTGAAAGGAGGTTGTAGCCAGGTGGGAGTTGGTTTCTTCTCCTAAGGAACAAGTGACAGGACAAGAGGAAACAGCCTCAAGTAGTACCAGGGAAGGTTCAGACTGGATGTCAGGGAAAATTTCTTCACTGAAAGGCTGGCCAGTTTATTTAACAGACTGCCCAGGGTAGTGGTGGAATCACCATCCTTGGATGTGACACTTGGGGACATGGTTTAGTGGTGGGTGTGGCAGTGCTGGGTTAACAGTTGGACTCAAAGATCTTAGAGGTCTCTCCCAGCCTTAACAATTCAATGATTCTCTAAGAAAAGCAGGGGTTTGGAAGGCAAAGGAGGACAAAATTTCTTATTACTCCTATTACTCCTCTTTCCTTTGCTAAATTCTCAGAAGCCATATTTATGGTGTGTACTCAGAAAATGAAACCAAATCGTTCACATCTTCCAAAAATCTGGTTAAAAAAATTCAAAACTTTTGAGCTGTGAAGGGGTGATGGATGATGACAGAGAAAAGGAATTAAACTCTGGCAGGTTAGGTTGTTCATCCTCGGTTCATGCTGAAGGCATAAACTGAGGTTTCTGGAACCCAAAGTGTAGGGTGTAGGTAAATTAGTTGTCTTCCTTTTATTTTTGCAAAAGCAAGAAAATGTTTTGCTAAAACCCAGCGAAATCCAGTTTCCAGCTCTGATGCTTTTTCTCTAATAAATGAGTTACTTTATTTTCTGCTGGGTTGGGGGAACAGTGCAGAAAGCAAAGTTAATTTAACTAACTGGGACAAAATAACAAGTTTATTCCTTAACAAATAAAACAAAATATTCAAGCTTATGGCTAGTAGCAATGGTTCAAGAGGGCTTGAATCCTGGTATAGTCCCTGGAGACAGAAATTTTCTGAAGAAACAAAAAATAGAAACAGGCAAGAATTTCCTCTCTACAGAGAAATAACACTCAATCAGTTTTAGCAGATAAAATGTTTTCTTAACTTCTATGGCATTTCACAATTGATGAACGTTTCCAAAATAGAGATAGTTAAAATATTATCTCTTTCCCACAAGTCTTTTTGGCTTATATTCTGACTTCGTTACTGTTGTGACCCAGGCAGTTTAAATTTACAATCTCACCTCTCCACCACCTATGCTGAGATGACTAATTAATGTGGCTGCCATGTGTAATTGCAATAACGAATATCTCGTACCCTCACATTGTGTTTTGATGTATTTTGCTATCATTTTGAACCAAGGATCCAAAAGAAGCAGATATTGTTGTGTCAGTCAGTGTTTTCGGTCCTCTGAAGAAGAGGAATAAATGATCTCATGGTCTCTTAGCTCTGTCTGTTAATTAAAACCATAGGAAGGATGCAGGATGCTTTTCTGTCAGGTAGTCTCTTCAAAATTGTTTGTGATTATTAAAGACCAGATGATGGCCCTACAATTAGGAATATGGCCATAAAAGAGATGCTCAGAAATTTGCTCCATTTTTTCTTTAATTTGACTTCAAGAAAATGGACACAAACCCAGGGCTTTCTCTCAATATTTCTCTGAAGTAACAACTCCAAAGTTCTCACACAGACAAGACTTATGACAAGCATTTTGGTGTCAAAACTCAGGTACCAATGCCTGGAGATTCTAGTTTCCTCAAGCAACTTGTTTTCAGCTGTGTCAAACATGGAGCTTTTCCCAAATTCACAACATCTGCAGTCACCAAACGCAGGACTCTTCATCAGCAACAGAGTCTGTGCAAAAACCCTCTGGCACAAGAACTTCAGCTTAGATTCCCAACAAGAGATGCTCTTGCCCACCTAGTTCCATATATTGCACTTCAGATTATTTCAAATTCTTTCTGAAATGTTGAACGTGCAATGAAAAGAAAAAGTCACAGAGATGCCCAGAAGAAAAGGGAATCCTCCACATCTAAATGGCAGAGAGTTTTTTTCTCAGCCTGAAGAGAGGCAAGTTTGGCAGGAACCCCAAACGTCAGTCTGAGTGTTGAGTTGCTGATGAGAAAAAACATGGGAACTTATGATGTGCAGCTACCTGGAGATAATCTGGCAGTCTAGAGGAATATTGTATATTTATACAAAAATGGAGATTTAGTAAAAATAAAAAAGGGTGGTGAAGGGGGAAACAACGAAGTATTCAGCCAACTGAATGCTACAAAAGCACGTAGTGCTGGAAATGGTGCATGTATTTTGAAAGTTTAAAGTTCCATCACACCATTTTGAGAATTTATCTCTTTGGTTTTCAGAGGGGACGCTGCATCTTTGTTGAGTGTGGACTGTTTTTTCTCAGTGCTGGAGGCAAGACAGGCGAGTCAAGAGGTAAAAGCTCGTCTGGCTTTGTGAGGAAAGCAGACATCCTGGGGAAACAAACTTTTGTGCTGTAAAGCCATTAGGCAGTAGCAAGCTCATGTCTGCTGCCATACTCGTGGAGGAAGTCCTTAATGGGTAAACCCTGTTACTTTACACACATTCTGAATTTATCTTACTGTCACACTGACCACCATCAGCGCTTCACCAGCACTTCCAGTGCCTGGTCGTTGCCTGAACCCTGTCAGCTACATCACTCCATTCCTACAGACACTCTGCAGGGTGCCTGCCTTCCTTCTCCTTCAGTCTCCCCTTTTCCATCTTTTCCACACTGACCACAGCCTCTACAAGTTTGGGTAAGCCCTCAGACTTGATGATCCTTGTAGGTCCCTTCTCAGCTGAGATGTTCACAAGGGCATGGAGGGATAAGACAAGGGGGAAGGGCCTTAAGCTGAAAGAGGTAGGTTTAGATTGGATATTAGGAACAGATTCTTTACTGTGAGGGTGGTGAGGCCCTGGCACAGGTTGGCCAGAGCAGCTGTGGCTGCCCCATTCCTAGAAATGTTCAAGGCCAGGTTGGAGCAACCTGGTCTAGTGGAAGGTGTCCCTTCCCATGGCAGGGGATTGGAGCGAGATGATCTTGAAGGTCCCTTCCAACCCAAAGCATTCTATGATTTCATTTAAACATAAGAAAACTTTTTTTTTTAATTTCTTTTTTATTTTATTTTGAGAGCAGTCAGACAGTGGAACAGTTTGCCAGATGTGTGTGTCTCCTTCCTCAGAGATACTCAAAACTGACCCTGTTTAGATCAGGGGGGTGGAGTAGGAGTTTTCTGCACTAAACTCAACATTTCTGTGATCTTCCCATGAAAACCTAAATTGTTTCAAAGTAGCTTCTTTATACCTGAAGATTAAAGCAGGTAAATGAAAAGAGGGAGACTATAAATCTAAGGTTTCATCTACTACCCTTGAACTTCTGAAAGCTTTATTTTTTCCTCTTTTTCTTGCTTAGTCAAATATTAATCGGGTTAAGACCATGGTAATATAATAATACTCTTGCTATTGCTTTGTGTACAGTGAAAAAAGGTACTTCAGAGATAAATGATCCAAGGGCTTTTCCCTCTGTGAATCCACAGCAGCTACAACCTCTCAGCCCCTGCAGCACTCTTCTTCTGGAGACACAGCTAAATCAGTGGGTAAGCCTGGGCACTGCCTAACAGCTCAGATTGCTTTGGAGGAGACCTGAAAAAGATTTTGAAGTCTCTTTACAAATAAACAAACAAACAAAAATTCCTTCCTTCCTTGTCTGCAAGCCTGTATATGCATATTCTTATATATGTCTGTGCACATTCCTGTGTAAGTGTCCAAAAAGGAAACACTTCTCTTTATTTGAAGATGGTCATGTTCTAGTGAGATTGAATTTTAACATAAGTACAATTTAAGAACTGGATACAGTTTTTCTGCTTTTGTATGTGCTGGTAATAACACTTTCCTTCATCATTCCAGTGTTGAGGGAATACATGGAGGAAAAAGGACTGTTGTTCACAGTCTGCTCCTCTTCCTTTGCCTTCTTTTGATAACCTGAATTAATTTATCTGTGGCAACAGAATTTTTCCCAGATAAATTTGGAGTCTAAGTCTCTTGCCATCACTGCTGGTAAATGCACTGCCATTGCTAGACATGAATTGCATCATGCAGCTACTTTCAGGGAATTATTGAGTCCAATAACCATCCATCATCCTGGCAAAGTCTCAGCCCTTATATCTTTGTTAAGCACAGCTGTTGCAGCTCTGCAGCAGAAAAATGAGCTTGCTGAGGAGATCCCTTTTATTTTTCTAAGGACTTTAAAGATGATGATGGGAGTCTAGAAGCAGAACCAGCATTTGTGATGCCAGGAATGAACAGAAAAGCACTGGTAGGATTGGTCTCATCAGACTTTTTTTCAGTGGGTAGGTGGGATGTTATCAACTCAAATAAGCCAGAGATTCTCCTGGGGCTTTATAACTACTATTGAGCACAACTCCTGGAAGCTGCTTCACTGGGAGCTGAATATGTCATGGTGACAATGCAATCTCACTGTCCTCTCTCTGCTTGAGGAGAAGAGGAGCTACAGTGGGGTCTTCACTGAGAGTCCTGTTCCCACTTGCAAGAGATGAGGAAACACATAACTGCTCAAGGAGAAAAAAACCAGTGGTCTGACTTGGGCTTATTTCCTGACTATTCATAACGTAGATCTAGTTGTCATGTAAAGTTATGAACTGACGAAATGAGAGACAAATTATGTCTTTGTCCAGAGCAAAGAAAAACGAGGATCAAAACACTTGTCCTGTGTCTCATCCTTCCACATACATCCACTGCTTCCCATAGGACTGCTGTGCTAGTGTCATCCATCTAGCAATTAGTCTCTCTGATTTTCTGTTATTAAACATAAGGGCCATGTCAACAGTGCCTTAGATCCCATCCTCAACTAAGGAAGTTCCTAAAAGTCAGTGAAGTCACCAAAGCAGATGGTGGGAGGGTTTATCAGAGAAGCACTATTTTTTCTGAGGCCTGTCCTTATACTCCTCTTTAACTCCCCTGTGCTCGCTATACCCTGGGGTAGAACACCAGGAGCTCTGATCTTGGTCTGTACAGATATTCTTGAGTCCTTTCAAGGCTAGAAACAAATGATCAAGAGGTATTGTGAGTATGCAGGGTTTGTCTTGTGTGCGTTTGGCCTCTTGACCCCTCTCGCTTCCAAGAGGACTTAATCTCCTTCAACATCACCTCTCCTCTGATGGGAATCCATCTAAAAATCCCTCCAAATCACAACATAGTTTTGAAGCTCACAGCCTCTGGAGCAGTGGCAATGAACAGTTGGTAAGAACCCAAGTTGGATGGGACCCTGCCCAAGCTGGTCTAGTGGAAGGTGTCCCTGCCCGTGGCAGAGGGATTGGAACCAGATGATCGTCAAGATCCCCTTCAACCCAAACCATTCTACAAAGCTGAAATCTCACTCATGTGATATTCATCTAGTATCTAGTCTTTGAAGAGTTTGAAATACAGCATGGAGTGTTCAACATTTTATTAAACATTAACCATTCCTAACACAGATGTCAGCCTTTGGAAGAATTCTTTTCTGAAGAAATTATTCCCCACTTCAAATTCCAACAGAAACGGAAAGATTTGGAGCGTGAGAGAGACATTTTCTTTTATAAAAATGCTGTTACTGGCAGTCCTTAAAGGTGGGATCAAGGGATTTAATAAATGTAATTTACTTTTTATTACTGCTTAGAACTGGAGCTACTTTGGAATGAAATGGGGATGTGCTGTGGGAAAGTGCTACTGTAAATCTCTCCTCATCAAACAAATCTGCCCCAGCAAGGTATTTTAGGGCAGCGTTTTGAAGCAGGAAGGGTAAATCTGCAGGAAGCATCTGTGTCTGTGCCCCTTTGCATCTTTAATCCAGTCAATCACATCTGATTCTTGTGACTCAGAAACATTTGTCCAGCTGAATTGTCTGGGAACCATTCTCTCTGATATCTTCCTAAACAAAGTTGATTAATTAGTACATTTATTGAGTATTGCTCCTACGCTGCAATGGGTCTTTGCTGTGCAGAGGGAAGATAGGCCCTGTTCCAAGACATTCCTTCAAAGTGGCATCTCTAAATTTTAACTGTTAACTAAAGGCTGCAATTCTCAGGCAGTCAAGAATAGCTTTCTCCTTAGTCATTCTCCATTAGAAAATAATTTTTGCTATTTGTAAAACATAAGATCATTCAGAAAACCAAGTAGTTACTAAAGTGAATACAGGTCTCAAAGGAAATTTAGGTTAGCCAAAACCAGCATCAGGATTTTTCCTGCAGCAGGATCCAGCTTAAGAAATCCCTCTGCCTGACAGACAGCAATGAGTCTCTGGGAACAAAGAAATACAGCAGGAAATATTGGACTTGTAAGGAGAAGTGGCGGAGAAAATACTGAGAAAAACACCTACTACTGAGATTGCTGATCTGTGTCATTTGCAACATCCTGAGGAAGGTTTTAGTGTGTTTTTTCTTTCCATTCAACAAACTGTTTGGAGTTTGCCTGCCAGCACTGTGCCAGCAGCATTCCTGATGGGCACTACCTGCCAGGATCTCACAGCCTCTGGAGTCATCCTCTCCAGTGCTAATGGCTGGACAATGTGTCAGCCAGAAAACCGGGTTTCCATCCTCCTTTGGGGAAGAAACACTGAGGTTTCATCATGAATTGCAACTGGTCCACATTTTGGAAAGTTTAAGTCTGCCATGGCATTGGTTTGGCCTTTTTAGACCTTTGCTTAACATAGGTCAGTAGTGATCCCACTAAAGTCACTGCAGCTGGTCCAGCCACGTAATGGAAAGCTGGTGCAAAAATGAGGTAAGAATATTCAGAACCTTCCACGTTCAAACATTTGCCAACATTTCCCAACACTCCCAACATCTTCTTACAAATTTAATACTTTAATGCCAAAAACCTAGGGAATGGGGACATTCTTCAGGAAGAAAGCAGGAAAGATCATAGACATTTACATTGCCTCAGAGCCTGGGCTGTAAATCCCTGTATGTTCCCAGGAGGTGAAGATTTATTCCATTTCTCTGAAGATCAAATCTTGGGTAAATGCATTGGATCAGGGAGAGAAAGTAACTCTTTGAATGTCAACAGTAGTTTTGCTCCAATTTTAAAGTATGCTTTAGAACATCTCTCTAAAGATTTCTTTGCTTTAAGAGGGACTTTTCTCTTTGTCTATGCAGCAAACAGATTTCTAGGCTGTTTCTCCCTGAGATACTGAAATGAAACACTGGGTTCTTCACAGTGAGAAAAGACCTACAGAAGAATGAACAGGAGGGACATGTTCATATTGTACTTGGAGTATTTGTCCCTTTCTGCAATGCAGCTTGGCTATATCCTGCTGATTGATTTCTGGATTTTTCCTTAAGGAAAAAACACACCCTTGCCTCTAGAAGTCGTGGTTAAAGCCTCCAGATTGGCACTGAAACCATACAAAGAAACCTGTTTTAAGCTAAAGCTTGTGAGGATTCACTTCTTTGTAAAGCTCGGACAGTGTGATGGATTAGTGCTTTGAATGTTGGTTCCATCAAAAGAATAAACAGATATGAAAGCTCAGGGTGGGGAAAAAGATGTCTTAGGTGGATGGTCCACTGATCTTATAATCTCATTCAGATTGCTGCTTAATGATTTATCACAGCTCTTTTTAGAGGTATATCACACTTTGATAAAGGGAGTCAAACAGCGGAGATTTTTCCTCCATCCCATCATAAAAAGCTCCAATAATTAATTGTGCTCTGTTAAAATAAGCATTTAATTTTCATTTCAAACTTTGGTGACTGTGGGATAGAAATGAATATCTAGATCTTTGTATGATTAAGAAAATTCCCTTAGCAGAAAGCTTCTGGCAGGGCAAAGTGTTGCAGGTCATGACAGAAGTTCTTTTTCCAAAATAAAAATGGAACTAAGTCTTGTCACATCTCTTGCCTCAAGTGGCTGCATTAATGGCAGGGGGGATTGCAAAAGGTGCTAGTATTGCATCTGAAAACTGGAGGTTAGATGGGCAATGATGGAAAATGAGCAGGTTGATGCCAGTTTAACTGAGATGAGAATGTGGTCTTTGAGCTTGGTGTCGCCAACATGCAGGAAAGTAGTTTGGGAAGATGACTTTCCCCTTTGCGCAATAAGTTTGGAAAATGAACAGGTTTTCTATTTTGAGTTTTACTTGTACAGGTGCATAAATTAACACAGCTGGCTCTGTTATGGCATGAAAATAGGGCACAGACATGAAGATGTTTAGCAGTTTGCATTAGGAAATGGGAATCCTCGTTCTAAGAAGAGCTGGAGAGAGAACTTTGTCCTGAAAAAGCAACTAACAAGCGACAAAGTCTCTCTTATCCTTAACGCGACTGCAAATCTACAGCTAAGAGCATGGAGAGCTCAGAGGTTGTCAAGAAGAGCGTTCAGCAGTTTCAACAGCTTTGTGCCTCATCCCTAACAGGTTCATTGCTGCCTTTAAGATAACGATGTGTTCTGATTACCCTTATAGGTAGGCAGAGTACCTGGTGCAGGGAGGGGTGACCGGCACCACCTCAGCGTTGAGCTGCCTGGCTGTGAAAGCTGAAGCCAATGAACGGCTTCCCTCAGATGGCTCGGAATCAAGCAGGAATGTAATGGAACAAGAGTAATAATGTACTTATTGATCCCTTCAAGGTCTCCGATTCTCTTGAAGGCGAGGGAAGTAATGAGCCTCGAGGAGCTATAATGTACCTGTAGCAGACAAATAATGGAGCTCCCAGCTCTGAAAGGTTTGACTCCTGCTACCTCTGGAAATCTGCTCCTCCTTTCTGCATGGAATAACAGCAAGATAGGAAAACCTGGCTGCATAGGATCCAAGATTAGTGTTTGCACCCTCTGTGTGCAAGGCCACAGGAGTTTATGGTCTATGACCATGGGATGTGGGCAGAATCAATCGTGGGCAGGAAGATCATGAGACCAGGGTGAGGCAATTACAGCTGTATGAAAAATCACTGGCTACAGCACCCAGGCTGCAAAAACCATGTGCAAAATGTTGCAGCTGAAGTGACCAATTCCAGGCACTTCATTTGTTTTCTGGCTGTTTTTAGTCACACAGTTCATTAATACAGCCACCACCATATGTTGTGACATTTGGCTCTTTTTTAGCACTTTTGGTCAAATGATGCTTGGATATTTGGTGAGGAGTGAAGAAAGACAGAGATCCTCCTTCCCATACAGATATGGCTACAGAAAAAGCTCATTTGCTTCTCAACCTTGTGCTCATGGCTTCTCAAATCATTGTTTCTAGATCTGATTTCATGCCAGAGACGGAGATGATAAATGAAGGATTTCCTATAGACCAGAGACTGGACTAGATGAAGTAGAAATGTCACTTCCTTACTGGTCCTTGGCTTTTTAAAAAACCTCCTTTAAAGCAGTGTCATCTGGCACATCACCATCATCTGTACATCTAATCCCTGTCTCCTCAGCTGGGAAGTTCACTGTGTTAGGGAACATCTTTTTCTTCTGGGTTTCTGCAATGTCTAAACTCTTATCTGTTCTCAGAACAATGAGTTGTTCATAAGACAGGTAATTTCTTATATTCTGCTCCTGTCCAGGGTGATACCATCTGAACATCCTCGGTATGAAATGAACTGAGCAGTCAATCCTTTTTCCTGCACGAATTTCTTCTGCATAAGTCTCCAAGAGAGAGATATTCTCCATCCTTACTCTGGATGAGACTTAGAACCATAGAATTGATAAGGCTGGAAAAGACTTCTAAGATCATTGAGTTAATCATTAACCCAGCACTTCCAGGGGCACCACTAAGCCATGGCCCCAAGCACCACATTTACGTATTTTTTGAACATTTCCAGGGATGGTGATTCCACCACTTCCCTGAACAGCCTGTTCTAATGCCTGCCCACCATTTCAGTGAAGAAATTTTTCCCAATATTCGAACTAAAGCTCCCTTGGTGCAACTTGAGGCTGTTTCTTCTTGTCCTATTGCTTGTTACATGGGAGAAGAGACCAACACCTACTTTTCTACGACATCCCTTCAGGTAATTTGAGAGAGCTATAAGGGCTTGGGTTACAGCAGGCAGGCTGCAGGGCTGCTATGTTGGGGTGATATCTGATTCTTAGTTGATCCTGTGATTGATCAAATCTTAAACAAGGATAGGAATGTCACACAGCTGTTGTAAAGTGGTTTCTCAGTTACTGACACGAGATTGCCTGGTCAGTCACAGCCCATCACCTGCACTCAGGGCATCCATCATGCAGCAAAGCTCTTTGCCATGTGTTGTTATCTTAACCACTTAAATCATAAGACTTATCCACTCCTGTACTGTAAGAATGGGAAAATGAGAGTGACAAACCAGTAGAGTCTTCTAAGGCATGACCTGCACTTCCTTCTACCTTATGAGAGTAACTAAACTACTTGAGGTCAAAGCATTTTGAAGTGGATATGCTTCCTCATTTAAAAATAAGGATGTTTCAGGAAACTGAAAAAAGGCACATAGTTTTCCCAACAGCAATTATTTTTTTTTGGTTGTTGTTTTTTTCTCTTGCCTGATATTGACATTTCAATTTATGCTAATTTATACCACTTGAAAAGCCCAAATAAATCACCCGGGCGGAACTGAAGAGAGGGTGAGCGTAAGGAAATTAAAATTATGAAGTTGATGTCTGTGCTAAGATAGCACTTGAGACACAAAGCATTTGCAATCACTGTAGCATGCAGCTAGTCTGTATGATACTTAATTAGGTTTTCAACAAGTGGTTTGAATTCCTTTGAAAATTTGTGGACCTTTGTTTATTGCCAACCAGCCTCCTCATGTCCACACAATAAATAATCATATTGCTGGGGCCATCTGGAAACCTGAAAACAGGATATTTTTCAAGTCTTGATAAAGAAGGATTAAAAAAAAAAAAAAGGCAAGAAGGTATCAAAACTTTCTCCCTTGTTCCCAGTTTTTCCAGATAGAATGAATTGTAGGAAGTGTCTTCAGGTGGCTGGTTTGATCCATTGACTTTTCTTGTTCCAGGTGCCAAAAAAAAGTTTTCATCAATGCACAGAAAGGCCGAAGGAAGTGAATTCCAGAATGCTGCCCATGAAGCCAAAATAAAAGATCTGAAATTGGATCTGAACAAGCAGTGACCATGGGCAATCAGTTTGAAACCTGTCACAGTCCCTGGAGCCAGAACTCTTGAGGGGAGCCAGTCTGAGTTGTTGATAAGAAGACACAAAGAAGAGAGATAGAATACTAATCAGGGTCAGGCTGGCAGGTAGTCATCCTAAATTTGTTCCAGACTGTGGTAATCCAATGGTTAGATAAGATTGGGGCGAATTTCTATAGCCAAAATTTCCCTCCTATCAATGCCAATTCAGGCACTGAAACAGGTTACCCAGAAAACCTGTAGAGTTTCCATCCTTGGAAGTGTTAATAAGATTTGTATTACAAGTCTCCAGTAATCAGATCTAATCTCAAAGGCCTTTTTTGACCAGGAGTTTGGACAAGAGGATTCACTGAGGTCCTTTCTGACTTAAATTTTGTTATTATTCATTCTGGCAACTGTGGGCACACTTCTTAAAGGAGCATGCATTGCAGAAGGTGCAGGGCAGGACAGCAAGGGTGACAAGAGTTTCATAGAAAAAAGCATTTTTAGGTCAGCCATGACCCATTTTTGTCACAGGCTGTTCTGAAATCATTGCTAAACACAAACCTCACAGCTTTGGTTTATCTGTTTCCTATTAAGGTGACAGTCTTGCTCTCCCTCTTCAGTAAAACAGGCAATTGAAGAGGCAAATAGTTCTCTGATGTGTGTTATCACCAGCACTTAACTGGCTAAACAACAACTTGTTGCCTCAGGAAAGGGCGAGTCTTTCATCTTACACAACTATGTGCATCATCCAGTGTGGAGGGCATCTCCTGCTGGTGAGGGACATAGAAGGAAAGAGTCTTTGTCAGGGTGAAAGTTGGAAAACTCTACAATAAATTAGGTGGATAAAGGGACAGAGGAAGAGATCTCAATGTTCGCACATTAAAAAATATTTTCCTTTCATTTCTTCATGTAGTTTTTTTATGAATATTTTTAATTTCTTGCCACATGTGACTGAGAGAACTCTGGGTGGATTAAAACAGGCGTGACTAGATTAAAAGGGGGGGGGGTGGAATCCATCAAAAGCCATTAAATGTAAAGATCACAGCTTTGCCAGAGGAAAGCCCTAATGCTAGAAAATTATCACTGTGCTCTGGCCCTGAGCCAAATAACTAGTCTCAAACTGTACTAGGTTTTGCTCACCCACTTTTGTTCCCATTAGTATTTAATATATGGTTTAATACATGGATCTACAACTCATGTGCTGTAAAGACATCACTCATTTAAGACCATTCTCTGGCAGTCACATCACAGCACACAGCTCTGGAAACATTCCCCAAAAAAGCCCACAGATGAGAGGTGAGGACAGTGCTTTTGTTCCAGTGTAAAAAATGAATTTGTGACAGGAATTGTCCTATGCCCAGGATCATCTTCTTTCAACCCTCTGCCATAAAGGGGGACACCTTCAACTAAACCAGGTTGCTCAAAGCCCCATCCACCTGGGTCTTCAACACTTCCAGGCATGGAGCATCCACAACTTCTCTGGGCCTTCTGGTGTCTCACTGCCCTCACAGTAAAGCATTTTTTCCTAATATCTAGTCTAAACTTGCCATCTTTCAGTTTAAAGTCATTACTCCTTGTCCTCGCCTTGTCCTATTGCTACATGCCCTTCCAACAAGTCCCTCTCTAGAGTTCTTGAAGGATCCCTTCAGGTAGTGGAAGGATCTCCCCAGAACCTTGTCTTTTCTGGGCTGAAAAATCCCAATCCTCTCAGACTTTCAAGGAGTCTGATTACATGAGTATAATTGGCTCCCTTATACATCCATGTATTGAGAACCAGGTAACCCAATGCCTTGGAGTGGTTTCATGTTAGAGTACTGAAGAAAGAACTGCAACTTTTAATCCCAAGGGAGCTGGAATGGAATCACCCCACTGGCTAAACTGGAGCTGTACAACAAGACTACTTTCATACTGAGTCAGAGAAATCACTGTGATGCCTTTCAACAATATTTCAGCACAACCCCTAATCCTTTTACGCAACTCTTAATCTCAAAGATCTGAACATACTTGGAAGCCTTTTAACAGAGACAGCAGGTCAAAGCCTCCTGTTGTGGAAATTAAATATTTGCATAACCTTGTCTTTCAGGAATTTATGTGATGAGCAAATGCATTCATTCAGGCTGCATGGCTGAATCTGCTAGACAGGAGGAAAAAAATTTCTGGGAAAGAATCCTACACAGGCAGATGGTGGGGCACAGTTGCCCCCAGAAGAAATTACCTAAATGTGATTATCCCTCTCCAGGCCCATGTTCCTGTGATAGGGCAAGAGAACATCTTGTATGTCTCAACTAGTTCAGTGGTTGGTCTTTCTGGACACCCTCGGCAGCAAAGACATGCACCTCAGTATTATGCGGTGCTTTTCACTCTTCCTGTGGCTGTAGATCTGTGAGATTGTTCTGTGAGATCTACCTGGAGTAGAGTGAAAGTGGGTGCTGCCCACTCATTGTGCATCTTGGAAGGCAAATGTACCTCCTGCAAGACAAATGGTGCCCCGGCTCACCAGACCAAGGCCCAAGTCAAGAGGATGCTCTGTAATTAAAGTCAGGGCTAGGAAGCCTTTGCTTTGAACTCAGAACTTGCAGCTACAGCATTTGTCTTGAAAATATATATCAAGTCAAGCATTGGAAGAGGCTGCCTGAGGAAGTGGTCGAGTCACCATCCCTGGATTGATTTAAAGACATGTAGATGTGGCATTTATGGGTTAATTGTCAGACTTGATCTTAAGGATCTTTCTCAACCTAAATGATTTTGTGATTCTAAATCAGCACTGCTGGGCTTAATTTTGGCCCATCTTCCAGCAAGACTACCTCCCCACCAACCTCTCAGCTTAACTCCTCCTACAGAGTGTGAGTTGTGTTTTTTGACTGTGATGCCAGTTTACACCAGCACATACCATGGCCCAGATAAGTCTCTGTCCCACAATGACTATGGCAAGGTGGTTTAACATTTTTGCATTGCCCATGGGAAATGTTTCTATACCACACATGGTATAGCAGGTCTTGGGACTAAGGGTATAAAAATGGTTCATGGAATAGAGTAACTGAACTCTTTCTTTCTTAAACAACTTGTTTGAGAAAGTTGTGGCTTCTCCATCCTTGGAAGTGTTCAAGTCAGGCTGGATGGGGCTTTAAGCAACCTAGTCAATTGAAAGGTGTTCCTGCCCACTGGAACTGGATGATCTAAAAGTCCCTTCCAACACAAATAATTCTATGATCACACATGACTACCATACTACACTTTGTGTGGCTGCCTTCCTGGTGTTACTGACTCTCAGATGACTTTCTGTCACTCAGACAAACAAACATTGCTGATGTTCCTGCTCTCAGGCTACTCAACTGATTTTTTTTTCCTTTAAAACTGTTTTACTTCCCTTAAGTTTTCTTTCAACCTGCTGTACATAACTGGAGAAAGCTGCCAGTCACATGTGCCCAGAGAGTGACTATCAGTGGAAACAACTGTCCATTTATTGTTTTCTTCTTGTTTAAAACCAAATGAATCTTTTCACTGTTTTTAAGAGGCTCTTATACTTTCAGAAAACATGCATTGTTCCTTACTGATTTCATCTGGCAAAATGCACAGTGGATGGTTTGTATTTATTTATTTTTCTTCCTTCCTGGAATTTTCAAACCAGTGAAATCATCTCTGTCATATTTACTCCTCTGTTTATGCATGAGAATCAATAGTTATTGTGCACATTCTTAGGTGTGAGATAATCTTATCCCTGCCTGTGATACCATATGGAATGAGTACAGGTCCTAAAGAGACATTTTCTATTGCGAATTTGCTCTGAGATGTGCCCTTAATTTACTTAGTTGTTGAGAGAGTCTGAGGTGTGTGGGAAAAGTTTTTGCTCTGAGGTTTCCATATCCCAAACTACAGACCTGTTGAACATGGCAAGGTCACCTTTAAGTTATGATCAGAGGGAAAGTAGAGGTGTCTGCTCACACCTCCCAGGATGACACAGTCCATCAGAAATGGGCTGAAGTGCCACCTTCAAGTGTGAGTGACCAAGGCAGAGGCTGCACACTGGTAATTTATGCCAGCAGAGGCTCTGCTCGTGGATATTTTGTGCCATGAAGAGCAGTGGTGACTTACAGCGTCTGACAAACTTTGGAGGAGTCCTGAGCAATGAGGTGAATGCTGCTTGGCAAACCCAGTTCACATTAGATCACACTCAGCCCTACAGGTTTGATATGGAAAGGAGCTGGGGAGAGGTCACCCTGGTCTCCTCTTCCTACAAGAAAAACTAGAAACACCAGAAGATAAAAGGGAAAGGGAGAAAAACTGAAGTTCCATCTGACAAAGTAGGATTTCACCCAGCTTGCTGGGTTGCCTCTGTTCGATGAATAAGTGAGACACATTTGAATGGATCTTGCAGCTTATTTCTATGGACCACAGCTTCATGATTTTCCCTTTTGAAGCCTCTAACGCAGTTTTCACTTGTTTGCTTACTCATGGAGGGAAAAGGCATTAGTTATTTACTTCATTTTCTGAAATCCTCCTTCTGAACTTGATTTCATGTCTTTGAAGTTTCCCTTTATGTCGTGTAGGACTCCAGACTGTTTTCTTAATACACAGTTTTGCATGTCTTTTGGAAACTTGGTCCAAAGTTAAACACAGATCAGAAATATATGCTATGTCAAATTTATTAAATGAACACAGCCATCTAAAACCTTAAAATTCCTACAAATGCACATCCCAGCCTTGCAGGAACATGGTTAGGCAGAGGCAAATGTCTGAATGAAGGCAAAGAAACCAAAAAACCACAGAACTGGCCAAGGAGGGAAGTGCCAATGGACTTGTTTTACTCCAAATTGTTCCTGTTTCCTAGCTTGAAAATACTTGGTTGTATAAAACTTCCTGACTCACCAGGCTTCATGGTAACTTATGAGATAACTTGTCTCATCAAATTTACAGCAGCACTGCAAAGCCCATATTCACATATACAAGAAGGTCAGAGCTGGACAGTATTGATCAGTTCAGAAGAAAGTTCTGCCTTGGTAAAGAAATCAAGNTTTTTTTTTTTTCCCCACAAAGTGAGTATTCCCATTCCCTTGGGATTCTTCTTGTACTGCTCTTAGGCACTGCCATCCTTCAGCCAAGGCTGGAGCCTGGGACTGATGTTGTCAGAGACAAGGTGGATTTTTTTTGTTGACATGTTGGAAATCCACATCTCAAAGCTCTAATTAATTCATATGAGCAATTGTTCGTCATACTTTTCAAATTCCAGAGTCTTCCACATGAAGAAATCAGGAATTTAATTCCAGCCACTGCAGTGAATCAGAGCCAGTGTACCAAAACCTACATTCCCTCCTGGGCTCAAAGCCCTGTAGTAGCCATGAACTCAGTCTGGCTGGAGTTCATTTGGAAAATTAAAATTATCATGAAAATATAAACAGAAAGCCAAAAAAATTGGGTATTTTTTCTCTCTGGAAAGCAGTGATATCTTGCCATAGCAACGAGCCAAATCCGAGGAACGCAATTTGTGAATAGTCATTATCCAAAGTTGTGTTTACTCTGCTTGTGGATACAACACAAAGAGCACAGAGAGCAGACACTGGATATCTGCAGGACAAGATGCTGGACATGGACAGTCACACTCAGAGTTACACCAGAGGCAGGGCTGGGGTACGGCATCCCAAGGCCAAGGTGAGGACAGGGCAAAGTGGTGTTCTGCAGCAATCTGAAGGGCAAGGTAGGAGCTGCTCTCATGAGCCCATGGAGGGCCAGGACAAGGAGTTGGAGATGCTGAGAGCAGGAGCCTGGAATGGGACTGAGCAGCCTAGAAGAACTAATAATCAGGGCAACCAAAAATCTGTGGTATTCCGTCAGGGAGCAAGAATGAAGGAGTATGATGTGGATGCAAGGAAAATGCTTGCATCTAGACAAGGAGAGGGGACTAAAATGTAATTTGTGGCCAAAGTGTTTGGAGTGATAGTGCTAACTATGATTTTTGGGGATTTATTGCCTTTGTCTCCTGTTGCCAATAGCACAGACCTACACCCTTTGCTTGAGTGGGGACAACAGCAGACAGCAGCAGGGGAGGGTGAGGATAGAAAACTGTTCCAGGATGAGAGGTTTGCAGACAGGGAGCTGGCAGGACAGGTAAATTCAATCCAGGTGCTGTAGACAGACAATAACATGCATGCCCTGGTTACAAACATCCTGTAGCCTTAGTGTTATTGTGTATATACTGAGACTGCTGCACAGGAATGTAGTCCTGTAATATGTGGTTAAGTTCAAGCATCTTTCTCAAGTGGCAGGATAATGGGAAACCATAGAAATACCCAGGCAAGCTGGCCCAGTTGAAGGTAAATCATCAACAGCTGTTGCTGGAAGGAATCAAATCTGCAGTGCTTCAGGCTGTCATTCCTGCTGGTTCCTCTTTGACTTTAGATCTAAGTCAATGGAGTCTTAACTTTCTCTGTGAAATACCACTGGGCTATAATAGCCATCCTAAAACAAATTCAGCTGTGTCTAGAGTTTAGTTTCTATGACAATGTTTTGTGGATAAATAAGAGGCAAAGTCCATCCCTTGGTCTGGAGGATGCATACAAGTTGACATGTGTATGATGAAACATTTTTACTTGGGCTTGTGCTACTCATATAACGTTTATACACTGTCTGGGAAAGACCTCCTTGAAAGTAGGTCTCTTGTTCCAAGTTAAGATGGAAATGGTCCAGTCAGCAGCAAATCAGTGCCCAAGTCTCTGTCCTTCTTACCTGTCCAGTGTAGGCCACCCTAACCAGAGCTGGATGCAGAACAAGGATGTCTGTAGGCAGAGCATGCCAAGAAGCTTTTAAACATGGTGTCAAGCTTGTGACATCCTCTGCAACCTCTGTGGCTGATACTTGATCTGCATGTCATGCACTGTCTCTCCTCACTCTTGTCCTGTTAAATAAATATTCTGAGTGTGGACCTGTGTGTGTGATCTTATTGCAGCCAGCAGACACCCAGCAGGGTCTCACCTCCCTCTCCCTGCTGCAGGGAAAGCAGCACAGAGCCCTGAAATGTGAGACAAATTCAAAGCAACCACTGTTTCTGCACATAAAAGTGCATCTTTCAGAGCCTTGTGACTTGCTAGTGCCCTGACCAAATGGCTGCTCTGCGGAGGCAGCTCTCAGATTGAGATGAAAAAGGCACAAATAATGGCTCAGGTCATGCACACAGTTCATCATCGTCCTATTAATCAGGGTGGCTGCTTGTCCTCTGCTCTCTCCCAACATACACACATCCCTGATGGACTTTCAGGATCTCAGAAACCCATTAAAAAGACATTTTTATGAAGAAAAAAGGAAAAAAAGAGCCATGCCCAGCAATGCTGCATGATAAGACATATTTGCTGCTGTGGTGATGTTTGCCACGAGAGCAAACCATTTCTTCTGAGCCTGCAGGAATATGCTGCAACCCCAGGATGGTAAAGATGACATTTCTGTGCTCCAATGAGTAGCTGGGTGTGTATTTCCCCTCCTTGTGGCACAAAAATTGCGCCACTGACATTTGGTCAATCCTAACACATATATTGCCTGAAGAGACGGTTGTCTGAGGAAGTGGGGGATAAACCTGGGGGCAAGCAAAGCCTGAAGAGTTTGTACACTGTTAAGTGAGATGCCCTAAGCCAACCTGTAAATGTTGCACTTCTCCCCTTTACATGAGATGCCTTAGGCCAACAAGTGCCAAGACTGAGACAGTCCGTTATTGGAAGCAATTACATATCATAAACCTGTTCTGGACTGAGGTCGTGCTGTTGTCTAAGAAAAGACATCTTCTTTAGCTAGATTTCTGTCTTTGACAGGGGTACAAGAGATTTCTTAGGTACTCATCACACCTCACAACAAAAATAGCATTTTATGAAGCAAACAAAGCTTTAAAGGCATCTTTGAGTGTATGTGTTGGCACTGGTGACTAGGAAAAAAAGTGTAAGCTAGGAGTAAAAAAACACTGCAGACTTTGAAGTGGCAGAAGATAAGACATCTTGTTAGTTTTGTAGATTTATTTAGCTCACTCTTCCTTTCCCAAATCTTGTCTCCCTGCTTTTACACTTTCCTTCCATCTCCTAGGCCTGGCTTTGGGAATCTGAGGTTCTTGGAAGGGGGCCTGAGGCAGAAGGGACTAAAGCGTTTCTGGGACTAATATGGAGCTGGAGCCTTTGAGTGGTTGAAATTGTGTTGGAAGCTGTGCACTGGGTCAGTTTGGAGAGAAGGGTTTGAGGGAAAAGAAGATATTGCTTGCATGGAGTATGGAATAGATCTGGGATAACAGGACATAGGAAAGGCTGTATTGTCTGTGTAGCTTAGTGTCCTGTTCCAGGCAGTGGTCCAGTGAGATACCAGGTATAAGAACAAGATATGCATGTATTTCCTGAATTACTATTCTGACATCCAACCACTTCGTGTTCAGAGATTTCCTGACTGGGAGTGGTTTCTGTGTAATTTTGTAAAATCAGTGACTCTCATTACATGAATGTGTCCATGAAAACTCACCACTTCTCAACACCTACAACATCCTGTGGTGAAGAGCTTCATGATGAACCTCCTTGGGTATATTTTGAATTGGCTCCATGGAAGGACTTGAAGCCCATGTCCTATTCTTACTCTCTTTGTCTGTCTTATCATCTCTTTAGTAAAGTGCAACAGTGGGAGAAATACCTGATGAGACTAAGGAAGGATGGGTTTGCTCAACAAGTCACAAGAGAAGGGCATGACCAGCCAAGCATCATCAATATTGCTTTCCCCAGGAGGGCTGAAGGAGTAGAGAGATGGATGAATCAAAAGTTGGAGGGGCAGAGAGTTGAAAGCATGGAATTATGTATGGACAGAGCCAGATCAGTGCCCACTCTGTCCCCACAGCTCCAATCAGTGTGCTCAAGCCATCAGCAAGGCCCACAGATCACAGTTCCCTGCAGAGGCTGCAAATTTAAAATGGTTTGAATTTCTGGTGACACAATCAATGGAAACAGGGCAGATGGCAGTGATGCTGATGAGCTTCATTAAAGGGCTCCTGCTGGACACTGACCTGGCAAAGACCACTATTATCAGTGTCCTCAGGATTCTTTGCTTAAATAATGAGAGCATATGCATTTTGGATTTTCCCCTCCTTTGTTTATTTCCCGTGTCATTGTTTTATTGTGACCACATCCCTTTCCAGCTGCACATTAGCATTCTTCCTCTCTCCAAACCCTCCTCCCTTGTTTCCTGCCGACACTGCTTCCTTTCCCCACTCTTTCACAGAGCAGCTTATCATCACACTGTGTGGATACTGGTGTGGAGTCATTGCTCACCATTCCAGCACAGGAACAAGCAGGACAATGACAGCACGAAGGGCAGATATCTCCTGCTTCTCTCTTTGACCTGACATGCTCTCTTGGCCTTTCCCAATATGGTTTTGCCTCATTTTCCTTTACCTGGCAGCAGGTGTCCTGGCCAAGGTGTGTTGACTTAGGAAATAGCTCTGTGGACGGTGCATCAGAGGGGATGGACAATATAACAGGAATTTATACCTGCAGTATCTGTAATGGTGCCTTCTTCATGGCTCTGGAGTGCTTACTGCCACCCTTACATCTACCTGGTAGGACAGTACCTATAGCTTGATATAAAGACCTCTAAAGAGTGTGGTAGGTCACTGGAAAAGAAAAGTCATAAAGCCAATAGATTCTCAGCAAGTGATGAGCTGATCCCTAGTTGTGCAGGTGGTGGTGACTGAGGGGGGAGTGTTGGTGAGTATTCTCCTGTTTGTGACAGTGAGATTGTACTGAGATGCTCAACCTGAGTGCAGTTTAGATTGAGAAATTGGAAGTGATCTGAAGTGAAAGGAAAATAATTTATTTTGCTCCCCTCATCCACAGTACGTTTTCCCTCTAAATTAGCTGCATGATAGTTCAGGCACTGAAAAAGGAAAAAAGGCCTGGGAATTGATTTCATTGTGTTTCATATAGGGCTGAATTTCAGCTAATAAGGCTTTCACATGTGGCAAAAGGGAATCTGCTCTGTGAGAGAAGAGTGCTCAGGCACATGTCACTCTCTGGGTATGTGATGCAGGTGCAGCCTTCACACATCAGCTCTGACCTCTGCTGGGAGGCATAAAACAAACCCCATGGAAGCAGAGAAGGGTGTTTGTTTGCCAAGGGATGCCTTTAAGATCAGATGCAAGCAGCCTTCTGGGATGTCTATCTCAGTTCATGCCTGTGAGAAAATTCTGTCACCATCAACCCTGTTGAAGACAATACCTGGTTTTAGAGACTTTTCTGTTATGCCTTACTATTCAACAGAACAGGTACAAAAAATTAAATGATGAAATTCTATTCATTTGCTGGACCTGATTCACTCAAAGTTGTATATATGGTAGGTATGAGAATAATGAGGGTTTTTTTGTCTCTGCATTGACTGAGAAATAAAATTGAAAGAAATGCATGAGCATACCCTTCCCCACTGGTACCACCTTTCATTCAGTAATTTCAAAAACAAAATTCAGACCTGAACATTGCCTGAGACTACTGTATTCTTCTAAAATGAAGCTCATGGATATTTCTTCTCATGTGCAACCCTTAAAAGGACATGCTAGCACTTGATGTTTTGAAAATCCAATATAGGACAAGCTTTTTGCCTAAGAATGGGCTCTGTAGTATGAACTGCTATTTTGGGTTATAAGGGAATACCTAAAGGGGGCTTGCAAGGAGACAGGAGAGGGACTTTTGACAAAGGTATGTAGTGAGAGATCAGGGGCAATGGGCTTAGCTGAAAGAGGGTAGGTTTAGATTAAATATTAGGAAAAAATTCTTTACTGTGGGAGTGGTGAGGCCCTGGCACAGCCGGCCAAGAGATTTTTTTACTCCCCGTCCCTGTAGTGTTCAAGGTCAAGCTGGATGGGGCTCTGAGCAAACTGATTAGTTGAAGGTGTCCCTGCCAATGGCAGGGGGGTTGGAATGAGGTGATACTGAGATCCCAGGCATAGCTCCTCAGTTGGCAATTTCTGCCACAAATTTGCTGCTTGTGCTGGAACAAAAACACTGTCGTCTCCTTCCATCTCTGGGCTTTTCTGGGGAATGTCTCCAGAGTTGTGTTGCTGTGATACAACTGCCAGAAAATAGTCTGAAGTGAGTAGTGTCTTTCACATCAGGTCAGTTCTAGACCCTCATGTCGATTTTGGGAGAGTATTTTTTATTACAATTATGATTATTAAATGAACAAATAATTTTTGTTATTATTATATGCCCCTTACCTGGAAATGTTCCAGGCCAGGCTGGATGGGGACTGGGGCAACCTAGTCTACTGGAAGGTGTCCCTACCCATGGCAGGGGGTTTGGAACTAAGTGCTCTTCAAAGTCCCTTCTAACCCAATCCATTCTATGACTCGATGATTCTATGATTTTATGTGATCTTTAAATATAATCTACTCAGATAAGAATAAGACTGAGGCATGGATTTATTAGCCATTTTCATATATCTACATCTCTTAGGAGGTGAATTCAGCAACTTTTAGAAGCTCAGTGTGTCACAAGATGCAGGGGAATATTGAAGCAGTCTCCTTGTTCCATGGAAATGTTAACAAACTGAGCTGTCATAGGAGCTCATTTAACCTATTTTTGAAAGCTGTTCTAGTGAGGATTTACACCTTTCCCTGCGTGAGCTCCTCTGTTGTCTGGGCTGCTTGGATAAACAGCTTGCAAACATCTTGCAAAAATCTCTGCTCTGATTTCTGTGGGCTCATTTCAGACAAGAGACGTCAAGGCTTGATTTACCTGAAGCATCAGCCAATGTAAAGCATAAGGCTGACAATTAGTGTTGAAGGAGAAGCAGATGGGAGGACACTTGTGCTGCCTGACCCTACTCCCCACTCCGAGGACAGCTGTCACCTGTGACAGTCCTGACTCTCCAGCAGTGCCGAGTCTCTCGCCTTTGCTAAATGGTCTCTATTTACTCTTCTGTTCAGAACAGTGGTTAGCTGGAAAATGTCCAATTTTGTGAGTAACAGCTGTTACTTTAGAAGTGACAGGCTCTATTAATCTAAAACAATCTTCCATCTGAGCTGTACAGCGGACCAAATGGACCTATCCCATGGAAACGCTGCTGCTGCAAATATGAGATGCATTAGGGCTCTGAGAAAGGCAGAAAGCATTTGCAGTTTGTCAGGAAAATAAAACAGCTTAGGTGAATGGGATCTGGAGTACCAGCAGCATCTAGGCTGGTCTTTTGGCACCAAATTTTTCAGTTGTTTATGAGCCTGACCCTTAGGAGAGGCAGAATGTAGACAGTGGGCTTGTGTTACCTTCTTAATGTTGTCACCTTTTCTTCTATGACTTTAAGGAAGTCACAATGGGACCAAATTTCATTATGTTAGTATTTGAAATAGTTTGTTAAGATGACCAAACTGGAGGCTCCCTCAGGAAGTGGAGTTTACATGGCAAAGTGAGGTTGCTCTGCTTTGTCTATGCTAGAACCTTCTTTTGACATACTGCAAGTGAGGAGAATTGTGTCAACTTCCTTAATTTTTTGTCAACGAGTGACCTACAGCTTGTGGAGCTGCAGTAACTCAGACCTGTGTCTCATTTCTTTGTTTTCCTGGCAGTGTTGCATTCAGTCATGATAGAGCTTTCATAGAATCATAGAATGGTTTGGGTTGGAAGGGACCTTAAAGATCATCCACTTCCAACCTCCCTGCCATGGGCAGGGACACCTTCCACTCGACCAGGCTGCTCACTTTGCATTTCTGTAGTTCCTCTTTCCCATGAGGTTCATCAAGCTTAAAAAAATGAATGAAAATAACTTCACTCTTAATTAGACATTTTTCTCCCTTTTCAGGTTTCCAGGGATAAAAAAACGTCTGTTTTTATGCAACACATTTACTTTCCTTTGCAGAATGCCATGGATGAAAGCCACAGGGTATTTGCTTTTGCTACAAGGGTTCAGGGGAGTCTGGGAGCTGTGAGGCTACAGGGAGCTCATAGACACAAGAGAGCTTGAAAAACAACAGCTCTTGCTTAAAGTCAGCAGCTTCAAAGGGCAGGCAAAGCCTGTGATGCATAAAGCATTGAGGATAGACAGAGGAGGGCCCAAATTATCTGTCTGAGCATGGCCACATGCAGACAAGGAGATAAGAAAAGGGACCAGTTGTTGGTAACATGTAGAGAAAATCTGTCCTGACTTGCATCTGAGATTTTATGAGGATTGCATGGGGAGATACCTGGCATACTTCTAGGACACCAGCTAGTTTTTTCTCTCCGTCCCAGCTGCCAGAGGAAATCACAGAGTATAAAGGACTTGCCACCTTTCTGAGGCTGTTCCCCAGGGACAAATCCCAGAGCTAAGTTCAGAGGGTTGGCTTGTGCGTTTGCTGAGATTCTGGGTTTCTTGGGCTCCTGCAGGTTTTCCAGCTCTCACAAATTCAACAATTTCTGCATTCCTGAGAGTATATAAACTAACACTGAAAGGTTATTTCAGTTGACTTCCAGCTCCCAGGAAATCGTAGAGGCAGAGATTCTGCCTTTCCTAGACACTTCCCACAGTGTTTTTTAACCTGTGTTATGGCTCTGTCCAGAGAACCATTATGGGATCTTCTGCTACCAGAATCTCCTTGCACTGTTTCCTCACATGTTAACCTCCTTCTGATGCCCCCAAAACGCCTGGAATAAAATTGTTAATCCGGGTGCTTGTGCTAGCATATGCACAGAGATTAGAACACTGTCTTACCCCAAATAAGTAATTTAGGGATCTTTTTGTTTATATACAGATTTATTTAAATAAAATAACAACATGGACAAGAGGTGAGTGCTCAGAAAAATGACTTTTCCACTCCTTCAACTTTCTTTACCTTCTCCTTCAGTCCCTATCTCCAGTGTCCTACTAGCATTGCCTTTACTGTTATACATGAATTTGGTCAGTTTATGGCTTCCCTACCTTTTATAGAGTTTTCCCTTGCTTGCTGTGGTACATCATGATCCCTCACACTGCTGTGCTGGAATGTTTCATCCCCCTCTGGACCACAAACTCTTAGTTGGGTAGAAGATGTCTGAAGATGTCCACTTTTCTGCCTAGTAGCTCTCAAAGGAACTTCAGGTAGTGATGGTGGTAAAACCACAAGACTTCTGACAGCTCTTGAAGACAAAAATAAATAAAAGCAGCTCATTTAATCAATTGGTGGCATTTACAACAAAATTCAGAAAATGTACAGTGCACCAAAAGGCAGGCACTTTGAATCCCTAAATTTTGTTGAAAGGCTGCAAAAATGTCTGAGAATTGTAAAAGTGTTTTTGGTTTGTGGATAGCCTCTCAAGTCACTGCAATTTCCTGATGCTATAATAATAAAATCCAGAAAAACTGCTCAGCCCAGCTTTTCAGATCAAATTGATTGACAGAAAGACTAATTCCATGGAAACCACAGAGTCTACCCTATTTTCCTCTGCTAAGACCCTCATGCATCACTGAGTCTCATTTACCTCTGCAGAGTTTAGTGTAATTACATCTCTCTAAGTAGAACTTTTTTTTTTTTCTGGCAAAGGTGGTTAGAAAGGTGAGATTGAATGTCTCTGGCAACTGCTCAGGGCTTCAGTCTATAGAAAAATACAAACTTCATTCTCCTGATTCCTTTGCTATTTCAATCTCCTTCTCTGCATGTTTCCATCTGCAGTAGAAAAGGGACATAATTCCTGTCTGGTACTGATTTTCACTCTCTGAATTCAGCTTCTCCTCAGACAGGCATTTTATTCAAATCAATATCAGACATTATGGAAAAAAATCAAGAATATTTCTACCAGCTGTACTGAGTAGGGATAGGAAAGGGAAATTTGAGGTTGGGTAAGAGGAGATGTTGATTCTTTAGTAAATGCATGATGAGATGTTTTCAATGACAAATGTAATTGAAATGCACAGTGAAACAGACTCATGAACAATGAGATGTCTCTTATTTTTCCTGTCATCTTGGAAACAGTGGAGCTCCTGTGGCTGTTTGGGTTTGTGAAGTAGGTGCTGACAAAAATCTATATTTTCTCTAATCTGTATGCTTTGAATGGAGTATAAATAATTATGAAAGAACTCAATAACAGCATCCCATCTTAGCCTGCTGTGTGCTGTCCACAGGAGAGCACACACCAGCACAGTGACAGCAGGAAAGATGGGTCAGGAGCAAAACTTGCACAATCATGCTTTAAAATTTTTCTTAAGGTCTTGCAATTTTGGGAGAACCACAGACTATCCTGAAGTCCTGATTGCCACCAGGCTCTAAGGCATGCTACAGCCACAGGGGCAGAGACTTCACAGATATTTTCTTTGTGTAAAAAGTGGACCATAGAATAATAGCGTCATTTAGGTTGGAAAAGACCTCCAATATCATCAACTGTTCAACTGTTAACTCAGCACTGTCAAGCCCACTACTAAACCATGTCCCCAAGTGCCATATCACACAACTTTTAAACACTTCCAAGGACTACTTCCTACTCTTGGGACTTTCTTTCCCAGTTGCACTTCTTTTTCCCTGAGGAAAATGGGCACTGCCACAGAGTCTTGTCCTCAGCCTGTCAGAGATTTGGAGACCTGGCTCTGAGAGCAACCCTTGGTTTGATGATGAGTGAGCAGAGCTCCCAGGTGAGGTGCTCACTGCACTGGGCAGCAGGTTGCCCCCTCCACACAGCAGAGCTTTTTCTGTGCCTGTTTCTCATTCCCAAGCTTTTCCTGCTGTGCTGAACCACTCCTGGAAATTATGAATGCTAATGGCACAGTGGCCAAGAGCAAAGCTGCCCAGCAGGAGGGGAGCTCTTGAGCCTTGCATGATGAATGTGCATTGCTGCAGCACCAGGGATTCTCATGAAAGGATCAGGGCTCCGTTTGGTGAGGATCTGTGTGAATGAAAAATAGCAGAGCTCAGTCTCAGGGTGTGTAACAACGTCTGAAACCAGTGAGAGAGGACAAGGTGTGAGAGCAAAGGAGGGAAACTGCCTGTCAGGGGCAAATAGAGCCATTTGTTCTGCTTAGCCACAGCCAAAGTCTTGTGCAAGTCTACCAAGGCTTCATAAGCACAAAAATTATACACAAACATGATTTCTTAAAAATGAATGGATAATATTAATAATAATATTAATGAACTGTTGCTTAAGATGGTTCAATTTCTAATAGACTATATTAAAAGTGAGGTGGGATGTGCACAGGCCATCACTGATAAGAATGAGGAGCTTGAACACAGTAGTTATATTGAGTTTCAGGACACTTGAAACCCATTGCACACCTGGTTTTGGGTGTGATTTTTGCAGGTCAGCATCTAACCCAGTAAACCTGGACAACCAGGTGACCTAAAAAGCCCCTTCTTAATTACAACATAGCTTCTGGGGCAGGGAAAGGACAGCAGAAGAGATGCTGCTTGATGAATAGTAGTATGGGAGGCATGAATTAAAGGATTTCATAACAAACATTTTTAAAATTTAATACTCTTTGTCTTATTGTTATTTAAGCCATTCTCTGACACAAGAATTCCTCCATGTGCAGAAAATAACCCAAAGAACATTATATGCACTGTTTAAAAAAAGAAATTAAACCAAACCTGATCTTTATACCCAGACTCTTACAGGGACAGCAGAGCAAAAATCTCATTTTTCAGCCTGCATGCAACTCCTTTCCCTATATGAAAGTGACTCTGTGGCATCTAACCCACAAGTTCACTGTTATGGCAAACAAAGTTTGGATGACCCAAGGGCTGAGTTATGACTCCAAACAGCTTGTTGGACCTGGACAATGCTCTCTACAGCAAGTGGAACCACAGAAAACATCCTCTGCTGCTTTCTGCAGGTCTGACATGGAGTAACATCTTGGTCTGCTAAAAATCAGGCATGAAAAATTCCTGTTGTGCAGCTTCAGCTTTTTAAAATGGCATAGAAGAGCTGAAGAGGGTGAGAATGTTGTAGAAAACACTGGGCTAGTAAAGATTTCTGGTCAAGCCATTTCCTCAAGAGGGTATTTATTGACTTGTGTTCAAACCATGCCAGTCCAACCTTTCCTTAAAAATTCCTGCTGATAGAAATTTTGCAGCTTCCCTGTTAATGTTTGAATTATTTTGGTAGGTTTTTGCTTTATTTTCCTAATTTCTTTGTGAAATTAAATGCTTTAAAAGTTTCACATTTCTCTTTCAAGCAATATATTCCCTTTTTTTCGTCATCTTGAGTTTCTCTGTTTTTTCTGTATTTTCACTTAAAAAAACCAAAAAAAACCCCAGAATCAAGCCATGGCTACAAGAGGATAATGTGGTTGTGTTTACCTAAAAAAAAAATCAACCTAAAAGACCATTTTTTTAAAAAAGGAATTTTAAAGATGTTTCCTAGGTCATCTCATAGATGAAAATTCATCTTCCTATCAGACACGGTCATATTCCTTTATGTTAATAATGTAAAATAACACCTGAGTGACTTTTAGACATTAGGCAATTAATCATCTGTAAAACTTCTGTTTCAAAATTTGAGGTGCTTTGTGCTGCTAATGGATGGTAGACAAAATGTTTCACTCCTTTGTTAGTGAAATCTCAGATGCCTGGTTGGGGATGGCACTGTGATACTCCATTGGAATTTAAAGCACACAATAACAAACAGTGGTATTTCTTTTTAGTTTCGAATAATCTTTCCTTCATGCTTGATTTCTCTCCAGAGCAAAACAAAAGGGCAGCCAATAGCACAGGAGCCCCGTTACAGAATTCTCAAGGGATGTTGGCATGAATTCTGAGTTGGGTGAATATCCCATGGTGGGCATTTGAAAGGTAAGCATTGCTCAGGTGTTTATGGCTTAATGTTTTGAATCAGCCTTGTCTTGCATTCCCTCCCACTGTCTGCAATGAGTCGTGATACCATTACAGTCACTTGGATTTCACTTCCTGAATACATACATGAAACGTGGGATAATCACAGAATAGCTGGGCTGTCTCAACCCTCTCACATGGCTGAGGAATTGGGCTGTGCCAAGGAAAGCATTAGCAAGGCAGAGGTGTGGAAAGGGCTTTTAAGAAAGGACGTACAAAGTTGTTTCATGAGGGAATTCATATCCAGCTCAGTGCTCTGGACAAGTTTAAATGGGATTTATTGCTCAACCAGAGAACTGTTTGTGAGGTTGGGCTCTGTACATACAACACCTGAACTGTGATCCCACTTCTGCAAGCAAATAGTTTCTCCAGGCCCTGGTGACAAACATCCTGTGATTGCTGTCCTTGAGGGCAGATCCTGTACGAGGGTTAATAGAACCAAGTTCAGTCTATTTTTTTTTTCCCAGAAGTTTCTGAGCAAACAGTTATCTGTCCTCTGTCTCGAAAATACAAACTCAGTGGTGGCCTTGCTGTGGGTTGATAATTTCTAAAGCAGTGCTCCTCTCTCTAGTTGTGTGTGGGCATTCTCTCAGACCTCTGTTTCGAAAGACCACAATTACCAGTGTCACTCTTTCTTTATTTAACACAGCAGTAGCACTGACAGTGGCCAAGAGGATGCAGCTGCTAAGACTTTCTGAAATATCCAGGAGTCTTAGAGTGTGTTTCACATTTTCTGTTTTGAAAGTGGTTCAATTCTGATAAGACTGATTCTTCCATCAGGGGATATTCCAGTATCTTCCATTGGTGAGTACTTGGGCTTCATCTTCCAGCTCACAGCTTGGTTCCAAAGGAGGCACCCGTGATCTGCATTTCACTGCCTTCCTGCTGAGTGCAATGTCTCTCCATCAGTGCCACAAGAAAACTTGTTCAAAGTCAAGTCCAGGTATTGACATTGATGTGAAATTAGTTTGTCAGATATTTACATCACCCTTCTGGAACATGCTTTCCTTTAAAACTGCAGATGCCTGGAGCAATTTTGCATAGTAAAAGCACTATGTTTTCCTGAGTGCAAAGGCCACTTAAGTGAATGTAAAAGGTGATTTGTCTACCATTTGATCTTTTGATGCAAAAAGTAGGGGCATTGAAAAGTTATTTCTCATACAAGTTTCCAAAAAAAGACCTGACCAGCTGTACTATCGTGCAGCCATGAAAACCTTTGCATTACCCAGAGAAATTGCTGATGTCCCATCCCTGGAGGTCTTCAAGGCCAGGGTGGATGGGCCTTGGAGCAAGTTAGTCTAGTGGAAGGTGTCCCTGCCCATGGCAGGGAGGTTGGAACTGGATGATCTTTAAGGTTCCTTTCAACCCAAACCATTCTATGATTCTATGACTTCACAAAGCCAACAAATCCACTGTCTCATCCTGTCACAGCTCCCACCTGCTGCTGTTGTGGATATCTCGCCTCAGTTCTGCTGAAGTCTGTAGGTTCTTGGGTGTTTGACCTTGCACATTTTTCGTTTTTTGTCTCTGACAAGTTTCCCCATGACCCTGACAGGGCTGAGAACCCAGAAGTGGGGTTAATTTCACCTGCCTCAGGTGGTGCCTGCATTGCTCGGTTTTGGGAACACCAGGCTCACCTTGCAGGCACTGCAAAGGAACAGACATTATCCATCTGACCGATTTTAACATCCGAATTATACTCTATGATGGGCTGTTTTTCTAAAAGCACCTTAAGGTGTTTTTAGACATAATGGTGTGGACCTTTAGACCTTCTGATGAGATAAGCACAAGTCACACAAGCTTTTGACTGAACAATGTAATTTTATTTAGAAATGTTGTAAATCAACAAATTTTCATCTTTTCCATTTTTAGTTTTGGTCCTTTTTCTTTGGCTCTTGTTCCTCCTTTTTCATTTTTTTTCTTCTGATAGGACTGCATTATATCCATCTTAAAAGAGTTTCCTAACTTTTTCTTCACTATCTGTTCAAAGTGTAAGAGAGTTCAGGAAAACTTAAGCATAGAAATTCTTTCACATACTAATGTTTCATAAGATGTTCAAGAAAGGATTTTTAAAGTTTTTAGACAAAAGTTGATTTTACATTTTCAACAAAACGCTAACTTTTAATGAACTAAAGAGTGATGAACTCTAATTATAACAGTGAACTCTAATTATACCATTTCATATTTTCATCAATACTCAGGCTGACTGCAAATGTTGGCACAATGAGGTCTCTTTTACTGACACATCCAGAAATAGTTTTATCTATAAAATTCTGATGACATTGACTAAAGAACAAGTTGTTCAATGCTTGGAAGAGTCTTTTGCTTAAATGTTACTCTTTTCTTTTCCTTGACTGTACAAAGGCTATGTAGTTAAATGAATGAATAAAAATAACAAGAGACAATGTAGAGACCTGGAGAATAAATGATATTCAGGGTTTGGAATTGATCCAAAACATCTATTGTGCTATGATTATCTCAATGGCAATATCTCTGATCTGCCTTTGATGAGGACAGACTATAAGAAAGATAGAGAAGGACTTTTAATAAGAGCATGGAGTGACAGGATGAGGGGGAATGGCTTCAAACTCTAAGAGAGTAGCTTTAGGTTGGAAATTAGGAAAGAAAATCTTTACTGTGAGGGTGGTGGGGCCCTGGAACGGGTTGCCCAGAGAAGCTGTGGCTGCCCAATCCCTGGAAGTGTTCATGGCCAGGTTGGATGGGGCTTGAAGCAACCTGGAATAGTGGAAGGTGTCCCTGCTTGTGGCAGCAGGGATTGAACTGGATGACCTTTAAGGTCCCTTCCAACCCAAACCATTCTATGATCCTATGATTCTATAATTTGTTTGGTAAGTATTAATATACAAGATCTGAACAATTTAGCAAACCTGTAAAAAACCTCCAAGCGCTGTTTCAGGTGTTGTGGGATGACAACATGGGGAGGATGATGTGGAGGAGCATGGTCCATCCAGCCCTGCTGGGACACCACCAGGAGCTGCATGGGCACTGCTGACATCCCAGTGCTGGAAAGATGCTGATGGAATTTAATAAGGTGAAACAAAAACAATCAAGGAAGTGGGATTTCTCTGATTTCAGAGAGAAGCAGAGGAGAGCCAGGGCAGCTAATTGGATGTTCAGCCAACGACTGGGTGTATGTGTGTCTTCTTTTTGAATGCAAATTCCTTCTGGGCATAGATCCTTAACAGGAGAACAATTAATGGGGGCACCTTATGGTTTATGCCTAGACTGTAGAAAGTTTGAACTTTGTGCTGTCTTTTCACATTTTTTTTTTTTTTTTTGTGAGCAGCACCTAGGTTAGAGGGGTCACTCCTAAGATGCAATTATTACTATTAATGAACCAGAATATAAAATTTATCCATTTCTCTCTAAAACCTGAAGAGAAATTTTGATTTAGGAGTACACAGTAAATATTGAAATGCATCCTTTTAATAAAAAAGTAGCTAAACTCTAAAAGTGTCTGGGTGTAAACCTAAAAAAAGATTTGAGCTCAGTGAGCCACAAAAAGTTTCTGCCTGGTAAATATGCAAATCACAAAGCACTGTGCCAGTCTGTTAAAACATGATCTATTAACTGAAAACTTACTGCTGGTTACTATGAAAATGGGACTTATCTCATGCTAACTTTTTAATGGTGAGTTTGCACATTTTGGGGGGAATATTTGAACTGGGGGTGGGAGGGATGATTGTGTAATCAGCACCTTATCTATAACTTCTCATCCAATTTCCATTTTGAAAGTCTTTAATGGAAAAGCAAGGCATGTTTAATTGATTGCCATTAAAATCTTCAAAGGAATAAGCAAGATGAAAGTTGTTTCTAATTACTGCATTATGATGTAAGCTTAAGGATACGACACTTCTCCAAATTGATTTTATTAGAATTTAAGATGAGGAATTAATGGAGTTGCTGTATTGATCCATTTTATTTTTCCACCATTTAACATGTCCAGTGGGAAAAAAAATAATCTATTGAGCTGTGGAATAGTAATGAGGACCAAAGAAAGAAAGTCGAAGTGAAGATGGATTGGCCCATAAAAATAACTTATAAAAACCAAAATGTGATGGCAGAATTTAGTGGCAGAGACCAATTTATCTCTAGGTTAATTAGAGTAAATTAAGGTTAATTCTTTTGTTATTTAACTTTTATTTCTTGGTCTCGCTTCATTCTACCTGTTTGTACTTGAGTAACTGCTTTCCTGGTAAAGCAATACTCTAAAAATCTCCATCCTGTTCTGCTACATTTGCCTTTGAAGATCTCTTTGGAATTACCCCCAAAGCCTAAGAACCACTTCCATGCATATGCCTGATCTTTCCTAAAAATCTGCCTAAGGGTATTTGAGGTTGATTTCTTGGCCTAATTCTTTAAGAACAGATTCTTGTTTTTTATCCTGGATGTCAGTGCAGGACAGGTGCTGTTAGAGCATGAGACACATGATCTGGGCTCTCCTATACATGATCTCCTCAGATACGGGTGCTGAAATTCCCGATTGAGTTCATCTTAATCAGCTGTTTCTTAACGAAACTCTGAGTTCCAGGCAGGAACAAGCTTGTATTGTGCAACAGCTCTACAACTACTGCTGCTGATGGCTTTAAGCTGAAGGAGGGCAGGTTTAGATTAGATATCAAGATGGAATTCTTTACTCTGAGGGTGGTGAGGCCCCGGAACAGGTTACCCAGAGAAGCTGTGGCTGCCCCACCCTAGAAGAGTTCAAGGGCTCTGAGCAACCTGGTCTAGGTGGTGCGGCCCATAGCAAAGGGCTTGGAATTGCATGATTGTTGCATTCTCTTCCAACCAAAACCATTCTGTGGTTCTATGATTCTAACCATCCACAGAGACATCAGCTCCAAGAATGTGTTTTAATGGAACACGTCTTGATAATCAACAAGATGGGTGAGGGATGCCCATCAGATCTGCTGTGGTGAAAGGAAATTTGGTCTTACAAATGTAACACATCAAGTTATATTATACTAATAGTTGTTTTCTGTGTTGTGCTGGGGTAGCTATTCATGACATCACAGAATCACAGAATGGTTGATATGGGAATGGACCTCTGGAGGTCAACTAGTACAGCCCCTTCAAGCAAGTTCATTGAAAGCAGACTGCAAAGGACTGTGTCCAGCTGGGTTTCAGACATCTCCGTGGATAGAGACTCCACGATCTCTTACGGAATCCTGTAAGGTCACTAGGGAAAAAATCATCTTGCTTTGTGCTTGCAGAGCACAGTAAAAAACAGGATCTCATTCTAAGTTTGGAGCTAAGGCCATAATTTCACCTCATCCTTCTTCATAAATTCTGCAAACAGAGCATTTCCTCTCATTTCTTTCTTAATTACAGTTTTCAAAATTTGAGTGGAATGTATTCTGAGGGAAAAATGCTTCTCCAAAAGTTCATTGCTGTAGCTGAAATTTGAGGAGTGCTATTTTGGCTTTGCTGCTTGTGTTGGGCAAATTGACTGTTATATGAGATTTCAGAGTTCACACTGATATTTTCTCTATCATTCCTATTGATTATGCAAACTGGAATGTTCTGTGTATACAAAGAGATTGCAGTGTAATTAAATACATGATTTATAATTGCATTTTAAGCTCTGATACAATTTAGGAGGAGCTGTGTCTGTTTGAGCCTTGAAGCTGTAAATTCATGTCTGGGCTCTGCTAATATTTAAAGCTGTAACACAGTTTAGAAGGAAATGAGAATGGACATACTGGAGGTGTTAATTATAACCATATCTGGTTTATCCTTGACATTATATCTCTTCATCAGCATTGCTATCTTTCCATTGAAGACAGAAATCCCCAAATCACTGATATTCTCATTCCCTGTGCAGAGTGAAGAAAAAATGTAATGAAAGTGTGTTTTAGTGATAACTTCAACAACAACAAAATATCACCTGGAAATAAAGCTCCTGTCTTCCATTGGAAAGATTCTGGCTAAGGGAGAATGATGCCAGCTTTTTGGCCAAGTGGGGCTCTAGAAGAAAATTTGTCTCTTTTGTCACTAAATAATTTACACATGATGCAGAGCCAATTTATTTGCAGCGAAACAGCAGATACTTATCAAAGCTCTATTGAAGTAGCTCCTTTGTCAAAAGCAGTAATAGCCTGTTATTCTAAATACCCAGTCCGTGGCATCTCACACATTTACTAACAAGTGACATTAGCATTAATTGGCAAAGTGATTGCAGAAATACAGTGTTGTATTCAGGAAGAACTTTAATGAGCTCCTAGAGGATCAAAGACTCTTTTGGAAGTTCAGAAATTTCCCCTTTCTGAAGTTCAGACCCTCAACTAAAGCTATTGGCATTTGGAACATTGTACTACAGGAGAAAGGATTGTGTTCAGTAACAGACCATCAAGGGAAATAAAAGTAAGTAGCAAATATCTCAAAATCTGTCTTTATTTCTTTTTCCATAAATTAATGTTTCAATTCAGGTGCCAGGTGTAATGCCAAATAATCGTGTTGAGATTTAAGTGAAGTGTTAATTACAGCAATCCACAGTGAAGAAACAGATCTAAGATGCAGCCAGCAAACACTCATTAAATAAGGAATGATGGCTTGGTAGGGTAACTAGGTAAACTTCAAAAAGTTTCCTCAGTGGTAAATATCAAACCCCTTTTTGTTTATATGTTGCAGAAATATGGTCTTTGCTCCCAAATGGGCAGGTACCTACTTCACCAAAGAGGCACTGAACAGCTGCTGAATGAACACAAGTATTACTTGATTGCTTAAAATTAAAAGTAAAATTAAGAGATGCGAGTCTTTATAAACACGAAATGTAGTTATATCACATTTACTCTTCCTCTGGCTGAGGAAGGAAATGTGATGGAGCACAAGAGGGCTTGATTAACCCCATCTAATTTGCAGTGCCAATGAGAAAGGCTCCAGCAGAACAGTCCGCAGGGTTGGCAGAAAACTTTAGTTGCCATGATTTTATTTTGACCTTAAGCTGTTTGTAGCAGAGTAGTGACACCATGAAATTGTTACGTTCCTTACAGTGACGTGCTTGTGCACAAACACACACATACATGTATTTGTGTGTTTCTTCTAAAAAACCTCTGGAGGCCAGGAAGGGAACCATTTATCTTCCAAAGTGTAAGTTTGCTTTCATGGGTTGCATAGTCCAAAGGTGGAAACACAACAGTATTTTATGAGTTCTACCATAAATTGCTTCAATTTATTTCCTCCCTGAGCATTTGACCAAAGAATGGTGCTGAGCGTGATCTAATGAATTCACCAGGGAATGAGAACAAAGTAAATACATTTTGTGAAGGATCAATTAGGGGCTGCAGTCTCTTTCTCTGTGCCCATTTTCCTCTCTTGCCCACTTGTTTGTGGATTTTATCTCTCTGTAGAGCAAATGAAGTTGTATCAGTGCTCCTGAAACTGGTACATGCTTGGCTAGTGAAGTGGAGCAATGGGATTATATACTATGGTGTTTATCACTGTTGCAAAATTTTCCCAGATCTGTTGGCACAGATCCCATGTGTGAGCAAGCCCATGCATTAATCTATGCCCATTTCACTGAATTCTTCCCATAATTAACTGTGATGTGCCTGTCAAAATAGAGCTGGGAAAGCCATCGTATGTTTAAGCGGGGTTTGAGTGGTGCCATATATCAGAGGTAAGATTTCCCTCACCTAACTTCAGCTTTTATGCATCAGTTGAAATCTAAGTGTCTAGTTTCCCTCAATAGTGAGCGGAGAAGGGACAGGAGAGTCTCCAGAGAATGATCCATTGCATCATAAAGAAGGAATCCAAGAAATATCTTTTTCCTGTGACTTTTTTTGTCACCACTGGCTCCTGAATGAGCCTGATCAACTGATTGCAAGAAATGCCCAAGTTTGGGATGGTAAGTTAGTTGCAATGAGTCTCTCTTCAAGTGATGGTGACATGGACAAGGTAGAGCACTGCAATTAATTTCTTGTAATTTCATTTAGCTCACATGTATTCCAGATGTTGGGCAACAGCTGTTGAACATGAGCCAGTGTGTGCCCAGGTGGCCAAGGAGGCCAGGGCAGTGATTGTCCCTCTGTGCTGGGCACTGGTAAGGTCACACCTCTGATGCTGGGTTCAGTGTTGAGCCCCTTACAAGCAGGAAGACATTGAAGGGATGGAGCTTGTCCAGAGAAGGGCAATAGAGCTGGGGAAGGGTCAGGAGCACAGGTCTGATGAGGAGCATCCGAGGGAGCTACGGTGGCTCAGCCTGGAGAAAAGGAAGCTCAGGTGGGACATTATTTCTCTCTACAGCTCCCTGAATGGAGGTTGTAGCCAGGTGGGGGTTGGTCTCTTTTCCCAGATAACAAGTGACAGGACAAGAGGAAACGGCCTCAAGTTGTGCCAGAGGGGGTTTCAGTTGGATATTAGGAAAAATTCCTTCACTGAAAGGGTGGTTAAGCATTGGAACAGGCTGCTCAGGAAGTGAAATCACTGCCCCTGAAAGTGTTCTAAGAACATGTGGATGTGGCACTTGGGGACATGGTTTAGCGGTGGCCTTGGCAGAGTGGGATTAAGAGTTGGACTGGATGATCTCAGAGGTCTTTTCAAACCTTTATGATTCAATGATTCTATGAAATGGCTTCTTACATTACTTAAAATCTCTCCTGCCTTGCTCCTTCCAGTTTGTATTTAGTCCTTGATATCAATGTCTTCTCTGCCATGGGAAAAAGTGCCCAAGTAACTTCTAAATATTTTTGATGACCTCTTTCTGTCAACACTCTTCTAGAGAAAGCAGGAAGCATTGGGAATTCAGCTCAAGAACAGCATGATAACAATTCTGCCTTTTCTTCAGGAGGCTTAATATTGCTATTATCTTGTATGCACACATATTTAAATGCTACACGCTTCCTTTTAGGAATTGACTGCTAGTGGTTTAAAGCACCCATAAAACTGCTGGAAAGTGGCAGTACTAATTAATCTGTTGACAGATTTGTTGTTTAAATATTAACAGAACATGAAGCAAATGTTGGCTGGTGCACTGAGATCCCTTCAGAGTGCCTTCCTCCAAAGCACTGAGCATTTCCAGGCACTGAAAATGTCCTGGACACTGCAGGATGGGAAGATTATCATAAATTTTCAGTCCCTTTTCCCCCACAGCTCCTAAACACATCATAAATATCATCTACCCCTGTGAAAAAGAAAAGATTTGTAAAAGTCTTATGCAGATTGTAAACCCCTTACAGCAATAACTGACTGAGCTGTGGGTTTGGAGAGGGAATAGCAGGGAAGGGATTTGCCTCTGACTATTGCACCTTGGCAGTGGAATGAGAAATGGAAGAGGGGTGCTGGATTTATCAGTCTGCTCAGTTGGTGAGGTGGGAAACCTTGGAAAAAACTCTGTAGATGAAGGAAATTTTGATGCAGAATCAAGGTGAGCTTGTTCCATATAACCCATGAGTACTGTGCCATGGTGAATTTGGCTTCCTCAGAGCTTGTGGGTGCAGTGAGTTGTGTAGTGAGTTAGAAACAAGAGGTGGGTGGAAAGCAGGTCTAGCTCTGTTTTGTGCATAAAAAACCACATGGGGTACAAATATGAACACTGATTTCTTTGCTTTTGATTTCTCTGGCCAAACACATGTACCGTAGAGAAAACCTGCAGCACACAGTGACTCACAGACTGTGTGAACTTGAGTATCAAATTGAGAGAGCAGCACCATGGCAGTAAAGATGCCTCCTGCTTTGCAATTTCAGTCTGCTCCTTTTCCCATTTCCTTTTTCCATCAAGCATATTCGTGGTTCTAAACAGTTTCTTGTCATTTCGTCCTTTTACCTCATTTATTCCAATGAGTTTCATATCTCGGAACCCATCCATCACACTTCAATTCAGTCTTATATTGCTGCTGGAAGCTTCCCAATTTAATTTCTATTATTTTAACACATGACATAATAGTCTGAACATAATTTGTTGACTCTTTTGAGCTGCACATATTTTTTTTGTTTAATGAAGTTTGTGATAAAGACTTCTTTAAAGATTTTAAAGTATCCTTACTGTGACCTTACTGCCCATCAATTATAATAATAAACCTTATTGACTTTTCTTTTGTTTCAGGTTCACTCCTAAATATTGGTCATTCATCCTGGTTGCACATTGCAGTTCTTTCTTTATAAATTGAACAGAAAAAGGAAGAAAAAAGGATTATTTATTTTTGTAAAGCTAATTGAAGATAATGACTGAGGAAAGCCAGGTTGACAGCAAGAGGTCTGCTCTGAATTTTGAATTTTTCAGACTTTATAAGGCTTTTTCACAGGGGTGTGAGGTTCCCCTGTCTGGAATATTGTTTGCAGTAATCAACATACACAAAAGTTCAGTATCACTGCACAGTTTTTTTATTGTACCTGCTCCTCTTTCCTCAGTTATAGTTGAGCTGCAACAAAACTTATCCATTTTATTTCAGTAGAAGACACAGCAGAGCCGTTGCTGAAGGGAAAGGGGTGACTACAGCTTGAAATGCCTTCAGCATCAGATCTCTCATGTTACAGCCAGACAAGAGCATTCAGGTCTCTTGGGTCCCACTGTACAGACATTCTTCTTCTTCTAAAAACTCCACTTGTTTTGCTTCCTTTAAAAATAAATCATTGGATCTCATTTTTGATTTGAGATTAAATGAAAACGGAACAGATATCCAGAGAGAAAAGGCTCTCTAAAATAAGAAAATGTATAGGTTTTTGTGGCATAAAAGCCATTTTATCTCAAAAAGAATTTCCCATAATAAGATATTGATTACAGTTTTTATTATGAGATTGCTATTGAGTTAGGGACAGCTTCAGTAAATAATACCAAAGATCAAAAAAATTTCAAGCTTTAGTTTCACAGTAAAGGGTGATAATTACAGTCTGGAATAGTTTGAACAGATTAATAACTTCTCTTAGAGAAATAGAAACCATGGGGGTGACATGTTCTTGCCTAGGCAGACAAGATTTGGATATTAAAATAGAATTAGGTGGCATAAAACCTCATGTAGTTTCCTTATTTTTTAATACTTTTTATGTGCTTACCTATATTTTTTGCTTTATTATTTTCATTTGGTCTTGCTGTGTTCTGATTTTCTGTATGGAGGAGTGTTATAACAGTGGCAGTTTTGGCAAGCTCTGCTCAAACATACTGTGAATTTTTGCTGTGAAGGTGGGGGTTCCTGATGCCTCTGATTATTTTTACTCATGTCTTTTCCATTTGTAGGGGAGCATGCAAACCTAAAAAAATGCAGGGTAAACTCAAAGCCCCTATTTTCTCTATTAATACATAAATAGTCATCGCAGTTGCATTTTTCCATGAAGACTATGCCTGGTTGACTGTAAATTATTATTATGGGCTCCATGTAAAGCTGTCCCACGCCATCAGAGGTGTTTATGTCTTCTGGCCTCCAGGTGCTTCTGCAGAAGGTTTTGCCTCACCAGTAGGTCTCCTGCCCCAGCTGTCAGCCCTGTGCAGGTGTCTCACACACCAAAGTGTCCTAAATGGCACAGGGGTTGGAGTGCAATGGGGAAAGGGAAGGCACAAACAGTGTTTACTGGAGATCATAGTTTGCACATCCGGGAGGCTCCTGCTTTACTAACACAGTGCAGAGGCAATTTGCAGGCTGCTGCAGCTCTGGGCTTGCCAGATAAGCACGGGCTATCTGCATGGTGAATGCAGCACATTAACAAGAGAGGAACCCACCAGCAAATGCAGAACAATGATTCATAAAGGTGGATGTTGTGTTTAAAGAGTGCTGTGGTCTTTGGGCTGCTGGGTGTCAACACAGGGCCGTTGCTGCCTAAGCATCAATACATCACATTTCTATTCACCTGAGTAATGAATATGCAAATGGCAGGTTACTGAGCTGGCTTCATGACTGTGGAAAGAAGGAGAAGCAAACAATAGGAGGAGAGAAGGAGCAGTAGCTGCACACACACAAAAAAAAATCACTGTGGACCTCACCACTGATGTGGAGGACCAGCTGCCTACACTGTTACCCCACCAGGGTGAAGACTCTTCACAGAAGCATAGAATGGTTTAGGTTGGAAGGGACCTTCAAGACCATTTTGTTCCAAACTCCCTGCCAAGGACAGGGATACCTTCCACTATCCCAGGTTGCTCCAAGCCCTGTCCAACCTGGCCTTGGACACTTCCAGGGACAGGGCAGCCACAGCTTCTCTGGGCAACCTGTTCCAGGGCCTCCCCACCCTCACAGGGAAGAGTTTCTTCCTGATATCTAACCTAAACTTACTCTCTTTCAGTTTGAAGCCATTGCCCCTCATCCTGTCACTGTGTTGTCTTGTAAATAGTCTCTGTTTTCCTCTGGAAAAAAGCTCAGGAGCTCAGTCTAAATCTGATCTTGGATTTGAGAGTCTGGCTGTTCATGTGATAAGCTCACGAGGTTCCCCTAATCTTTGGTCCATGGGTGGTAAGTGCAGAACTTTCAAAACGTGTTAACAAGCACTGAAGTTCTTGTTATACCCTCACTAAGCAGTTTTTTGTACATTTAACAAAGTTGGCTTTCACTTTTTTCTTTTCCTGTGCCACCATTATGGAATTCTCACTATTTGAAGGAAGAACTTGGCCAGCATTTTTTTGTGCCTTCTGTGGAAAAAGGGTGTTATATCACATTTTAATAGCTTCATCCAAAAAAAAATTCCTTAAAAGGCAGGGCTGTTGTGGCAGAAAAAGAACAGAAAGACCAAGGTCAGTATTGTTTTGGTGCTTTCAATTTTTAAAATTAATTTTTCAAGCCATTTCTCTAGAGCAGGGCCTTCTTTCAACAAGCATATCTTGGTTTCCCCTTCTGCAGGGACACTAAAACCAGTTGTGTGAGTGTTACAGTGAAATATGGCTTTGAAATACTGTTTTCTCAGCATGGAAATATCCTATAGTTTCTTTCCATATGTATTTTTGATGTTTTTGTAGTGCCAAGAGCAGTTAACAAATATAAGACAAGGATAATGAACCGTATCTTTTGCAAACAGGGAGTTGTGGTCTGGGCTTTGGCTTTTGCCAACTCACTGGACCTCAACGTGTTTTTCACAGTCACTCCTGAAAGTGGTACCTTGTAACTGTATAATATTATGGCTGGAAACCATTCCCACTGGGAGAAAATAGGCTCTTTAGAACAGAAAGTTTTGGATTAATTAGAACTGAAATCTATAATAAGTCAAACCACTAAAACAGGTGAATCTTTCTCCAGAGCAAACACCTGAAAAAATAGCGTGTGATACTACTTGTAGCTAATCATCAAACAATGGTAAATACAGATGGCAATTTCCCTCCAGGAAAACAGAACAGACGGTGCAAATAGACTTTTAGAGCCAAAGCTACACATAAATGTCAAGCAGGAAGCACTTGGTCTAAGAACAGAACTTAGTTAATGTTAGGTCCTAAGAGCATGAAAAAAAAGCCATGATTTTCATACTCATTTTATCTTGTAGCAACAGGAACATCTTAACCAGATACATCTGCAAGGTTTTGGGAGTTCTGCCCTTATAGGATTTGCAGTTCCTTGTGCTGGGCTGGTCAAAGGAGGATTTGCTGCCTATGCCCGACCCAGTGAGGCAGAGACATTTGCAAGGCTGCCAATTATTTTGAATTTTAGGATCTAGGACTGGACCTGCAGAATTTTTGGTGGGACGCAACTCTTAATGCTAGGACTTGAGCAAGGATCAATGTCACAACCTGGATAAACAGTTAGATGTTGTGACTTGGATAAAAGATAATGATTTGATTTTCAAGACTGAAGAACACTAAAGTCCATGTTAAAAACACTTCTAATGAACCTTTTCTGACTTATCCTGGTTTGGACACTCTTTGTCCAGACCCAGCAGCTGCTCTAGAAATGGAATAAATGTAGCAGCTCAGAAGGAAGGTCTGGGCTCTCTTCCTAGACATCACCTTTACCTTTCAGAATAACAGAGCAGGTACATCACCTTGCAGAATCTGATATAGTCTGAATATGGGAAAAAGCATCTGGGTCCTGATTTTGACTGACAGAAAACCAAACCACAGATGTCAAGACACCCCATCTCGTTCTGCTGAGCTCTGAGCTGGCCAGACACGAGCAGCCCGTGTTCATAAAATTGTTGACATGTCCTATCAGGTGTATTGTGGTGATAATGCAAATGGATATCTTTGCATGTGTCCAGCCTTCCTTCTGGTCACCTCCCCATGCAGACATAGTGTCCTGCTTGCCCCTTCCATTGTGGACATACCTACTGATTGCAAATGAATGGAGTAGCCACTGAATGGCTTTCAAGGATCACCTCCTCCAAGGTCAGGATTTGTCCATCCTCACATTCAGGATGGGAAGAGAAGTGTCAGAAGGTCTGCACCTGGGGAGGAGGAACAACCCCATACACCAGCATGAGCTGGGGCCTGGCTGGAAAACAGAAAGACCTGAGCGTCCTGGTAGACAACAGGTGAAGCATCAATGTGTCCTGGCCACAAAGAAGGCCAACATCTTATCAGTGTGTATAAAACATCCAGTGTGTGGGAGTAAAGGAGATGTAGTCAGACTGTCCTCAGTGCTGTCCAGTGAGCAGGACCTGAATAAAGAGGCATAAAGAGAAATACAGGAAATGACCATAAATACAAAGAAAAACATTATTCATAGGTAAGGTGATGGAAACACTGATGCTTGTTACCCAGAGACTTTTGGAGTCTTCATCTTTATGACATTCAAATGCAATGTCAGGCCATGGTCCCGAGCACCCTCCTCTAGCTGACCCTGCTTGGAGCAGGTGGTGGGATTAGACAATCTCCAGAGGGTTTTGCCACCCTCAGCAGCTCTGTCATACTGTGCAGTCATTCATCCTCCAAATTCCACCCCTTCTCCATTTTTCCAATGAGGATGTTGATCCCCTGTTTCCTAGAGGGATCTGGTGTTGGGGAAGTTACAGGATTCTCTGAAGGCTGGATGCACGTAGGGATAATGAGTGTGACTTTCCTGTCCTTCTGAGCAGATCAGCAATACTCAGTGGGCTTGTTTCTGCTGTCACTTTTGTGGATATAATAACAGTGGACTCACTGTGTCAAAGCCAGCTGAACCGTACTGCTGTTAGCTAAAGCACAACAACATTTATTAAGTTTTTCTGCTTTCATCTTGCTGCAGTCTTTAGATTCTCAGTCTCATCACCAGAGTTTTTGGAATTCACCTTAGTAACAACCTCATTTAATGCTTGATATGGCATTCAAGGAGCCTTATAAACATGGGATTGTTTACTTACAAATGTCCTTTGATAGCAAAGGTTGAGTTTGCTGAGCATTGGACAGCAACAAGAACAGCATAAAAATGGTGATCATCTTAATATTATACATTAGCTCATTGGGATTAATGTTATTATGACAAATACTGAACAAATTAATGGGTATTAGGCAGTTGTGATTTGAATTATACTCATTATTGGGCCGAGTGAAATCTCTGTACATGACCAAAGGTGCTTGGCAACAAATATACCACCTCTGAATAAGTCAAGTGCTATGGTCTTGAGAGTGATCCTGCATGGGCAGGAGATGAAATAGGTGGTTCTTCCAGTTTTGGGAACATGAGTGCTCTGCTTGCATTTGTTTTCTCAGTTTTAGCAGTCCTAGTTATAAATGTTGTAACATGTTGGAAGTGTTCAAAAAACTTGTAGATGTGTTGGTTTAGTGGTGGACCTGGCAGTGCTGGGTTAATGTTTGGACTGAATGATCTTAGAGGTCTTTTTCAACCTTAAGGAGTCTGTGATTCTGTGCCATCTGTTTTAGTTCATTTGTTTTTATTTGCTTGTCTCTGGAGGAAGGAAAAACCGTGTTTGTTCAGCAATATCCAAACATCTCATGTTACTTTTCTGCCCTCCCTTCTTGCAAGTTGAATGGAAGACACAGCAGTGCAAAGGCTGAAAGATCCTGACCCATCTGGAATTTACACCAGAAACAAATTCACACAGGACACAGCCAGAGGAATGACTGAAATTACTTCATTTGATTTCCCACAGAAGAGAAAACAGGGCTTTTCCTGGAATTCGTTGCAATTCAAACAACACCTTAAAATTTAAAGAAACCTCTTTCCCCCAGCGCACCAATGGAGAATTGTGATGGGTTGGATAAACCCCCAAAACTTAGATTAAGGCCTTAGTTTAGTTAGGCCTGAAACCAAATTTAGCAGGCCCCAGTTTTTTGGGCCATGGGGCACTCCGTAGATTCAGAGGGGCAAGTGTCACCTGACTTAAGCAACCAAAGAGGTATTTCATATCATCTGACGTCAAGTCGAGTATAAATCTAGTGGGGGAGGTATCTCTGGCTCTCTTGCCCTCCCTCTCTCCGTGTGGTGTGGTGGGGAGGACTCCCTGTTGCTGCTCCCAGAGTGATAGGCCTGGCCGCTTCCCTGCTGAGATGCCCACAGCAGTCCTGGGCTCTGGGAAGTAAATACTTTTGTTTGATATTACTTTGCTGGGTGCTCTTTCTGAGAAACGTGTTTAGTTTTGTTTCTGTGTGGGTTTTGGGTGGTTGAATCTGTGTGTTATTGGGGTGGACAGCTCTGGATGAAGTTACTGTTGTTTTTTCTTATATTTGTACGTATATGTATTGTTACTTTCCTGTAAATATATGTATATAGTTTTTTTCCAGTTCCAGTTTTTTTTTCTTCCCTCCTTTCACTGGGACCACGCGGGTCTTGGGGGGGTTTGGCATTTTGCCAAGGTCGAACCCATGACAAGAATCCACTGCAAGTTTAGTAAGTTTTGGTACTACACTACCCTTGCAATTAAAGTCTTAACTTAATTTCCCTGAGCACTTGCCAACATTAACCTCCTAACTATTTGATAGATGCTTTTCCAACATACAGGAAACCAAATGATCCTTTGGGTACCACGTACAAGCATTTTTAAATTCTTACTCAGTGTTCTGGTAAACTGAAAGCCCCTGTTATACAATATCTTTCCCCTTCATAGAAATTTATAATCTCATTATAGACTCTTTAACTTTCTTTTTGCTAAGCTAAAGAGACTGAGCTCTTTCTGTTTTTCCTGCAAAGGTTCATTTTGTGTCATTATATCATATTATGAACTTTGTATGATTTGCAATGCTCCTTCTTGCACTAGGGCAACTGGAACTAAAGGAAAGGAAAATAATGTTAATATACCACCCTAATATATTCTGATTTGCACAATCAAAGTTCTTCTTAGCCTTTATAGCTACAACGTGGAGAAATATATTGAAGAGAATTGAAAGTTAGAACAAACATCACTTATTCCACAGGAAATAAATGACTTCAGTGACAGTACCTGTAGAATAAGAAAATATCCTGTAAAACAATGGTACCATCTTCTATCGCTCCATTTACGAATTATAGAGGTCTTCAAACAATCTTAGTGGAAGTCAATGCAGTAGGTCAGAATTATGCTGGATGAAGAAATATTACCTTTGTTTTATGTTTATATAGGAAAAAGTAGTATAAATAGGCTTCTATTTTGTTCACACTCTGGCAGATGTGATGAAAGGCAGTACAGAAATGATGATGGGAAGAGATGATTGCTCCTTTTAACTTGAAGCTTCACCACATAGTTTATCTCTCAGCACATCTCTTTGTAACAGATTTACAGGGTTTGGACAAAGCTCAGGCTAGCTGTTGGAGGTCTTTCCATGTGTTTTTCAATGTCATTTAGGATATGAAGTCTGTCTGGAAAATATTAAAGCTTCTCAGTCAACATAAACTTCAGTGAAATCATGGGTGGGCTCATGAGATTGCTCCCATCATTACTTTCATGTTGCAGATGACTCTCTTTTCCAAAACTGCCAGACAACTGGTATAGATACCAGTAAGGTATGGCAAGCTGGACAAGTGCAGAATTGTTTTACATCTTCCATTCTACTACAGTTCAATGTTTACTGAAAAGCCACAATTTCTGTCCCTAGTCTGGAGCATTAATGCTACAGGTGTCAATGGGAAGCATGTGGGTTTAGCCCCACAGTTTCAATTTAGTATTTGTGAATGACCAGCTAACTGGGCATGGCCAACACAAGCCATTCAAAACAGCTTCCGAATCTATAAGGTCATCAGAAGATAAGAATGATTTCAGGTGCATCCCCCTATGAACAAACCTCAGGCTCTTCTTGAATGGGTCCATTTCAACCCTTGTATTCCTGGAGATTGGAAGATGGGAAGGATGTTTCCTACAAAGTCCTTCTCTCAGTGTCCAGATGACTGCTTGAAGAAGCAAAAGAGCTATCAAAGATGTAAGACTTTCTTTGCAGTGTCAGTTAAAATGAAATACTTCAGCCCACTGTGACTCAGGCATCTTGATTCTAACAACTTAAGGGGCAATGTCAAATATTGCCAGAGAAGCTGTTGCTGCCCCACCCCTGGAAGTGTTCAAGGCCAGGCTGGATGGGGCTCTGAGCAAGGTGGTCTAGTGGAAGGTGTCCCTGCCCATGGCAAGGGGGTTGGAATGAAATCACCTTTAAGTCCCTTCGAACTCAACTCGTTCTATGAGTCTATATTTGCTTTATCAGGGGATTTTGCAGTGAGATTGGTTAACATTTTTTCAGCTCATTAAGATTTTCCAGTAGAAACTGGTAAATATCACAAATGTGAAGAGATAAGAGGATCTGCAAACCAAAAAACAATCCAAGCAAGAGGCACTCATAGCCTTTACATGGTGGGATTGCATTTTGCATACGAGTATTGGTACAGCACAAACCACCAGCACAAATTGCTGCACAGCCACAGCAGATCATGGCCCATCCCCAGCAATAATCCCACAGTCCTCCAAGCTCCTTTCTGCACATTAAACTCACTCCTCTCTGTCACAAACACATGAATAATGTATTGGTTCAGCAAAAATTTGGCAAGCTGAGACTCATCAGGATGGGATTTCTTTCTCCCCCCCTTTCCCAGAGATCATCAAAAGAAGCTTTGTGGGAGGTCCTGATAACGCAAAAGGCTGAAAGGAATGAATAGCTCTTCCCACATCACCCCCAGGATCTGGTGTGAAAAATCCCAGGGATGCAGTGAGCCACCCAGGGAATCAGAGTATCCAAAAGAACACGGATGAGGATCCTTCCAAGAAAGACCTTTACCTGTTCATTTCTTAATCAAGACTAGCCTCTGTAAAATACATATGTTCTGAATTGATGCCCTTCTCTTCCTGTGTCTTCCAGACTGAGAGAAAACAGAGCTGGAAGGGACTCAGAAAATGCACAGGACCAACTACTTCATATTATTCCATGATGGATGTTTTTGAGAACATGCAAAATTTGTGGATATGGAGAATGTCTCACCTCTATGCTGTCCATCCCAGACTTCCTTTATGCTCCTGTTAGAAAGGTGGCTATTTTTGGGAGGTGTTTTTTTTGGTTTTGTTTATTTTTTCCCCAGACTAAATTCCTTTATTTCAGATCAAAACCATGCTGTTCACCTCAGTTAGAGTGCAGAGTGATGCATTCTCTGTCTCCTTCATTTCTCTTTCTTTAATAAAGGAAGTCAGTTCCTGTTTTCCTCCCTTGCATTCCAGGTTTCCCAAACCACTATGACTGATCACTACTTCCCCCACCTCCGCTCTCTCCCTTCCCTTATTTTAAATCTTGAACTTAAGACCAACAATAAATAGTAAGAAGGTTTGGTACACCTTCCACCCCCTTTATTGGTCCTGGCTTGCAGACATACTCAATAGGAGTATTCTCTTTGGGAGCTTCAAAGCCAGTGTCCATATGGGATGAAGGGGATTCCATTGGGGACTCAATCTGTAGTTTTGTTTGTTTGTTTTGAGTGGTACTTAAAAAAGAAGGAACTGTTGTTCTAATTACCTGACAAGTATATAGAGTGTAGTGTACCCCATCCTCATGGCTCTCATCATGGGCTAGATGACCTTTAAAGGTCCCTTCCACCCCAACTATTCTATGAATCTATGATCTTATGTATCCATTTCAGGAAGAATTTAATTGCTTACATGTCTTCTCTGCTGTTTGCCACTGGTCCACTATGTAAAGAGTATAATTTAATTACTGAAATACTGAATCCTGCTCTTGAACAACAAAAGTCTTTAAAATTCACACATGGAATATTCTTCTAGGTTCAACTTTTGCTGTAAAATGTCAAAGTTTTTTGAAAAGTGGTGATTTTGACAATATTTTGTTCTTAAGGCATGAAAAATTGATCATCCTAGAAATAATTTAACAGCTCAGTTTCTCTTTTTAGAAAAGTTTGAACATTGCTATTCCTGGTTATTGTCTCACCCAGTCCTGTATGACTCTTCATATTAGTTCATGGCTTTAACAGACTCTTATTACATGGAACTGTTTCCTGAGCAGTCTCAGACCTACGTGAGACTTGAGTTCCTCATCTAAATGTGGTCTCCTGAGTATGTTACAGGAGCTAAAACTAATCATCAAGATAAAGTGCCCACACAGATTTCTGATAAGGAGATATTGCTCATGTTCTGTAATTATCAGCTAGTGGTCACTGAGAGATCAGACTACCAGTGATAACCAGTGTAACTTCTAATTACCAGTGCAGTTGGAATGCCAATTGCCTGTTTAGAATAGTCAGTGGAGGTTCATTTCATTTTACATTTTTAATTTAAGAAACATAACCAAACCCTGATTTTAAAAAGAGTGTTTTTCTGTATACAGGTTGAAATTTCAGTAGTGAAATGAGTTAGAAATATTCCAATGCATCAAAACAAAATGAAATGCCTTGATTGAGCTGAAACAATTAAGGAATGTTTCAGGCAATTAAATTTTGTGAGAAATGTCAAAAATTGGTTTTGTTTCATTTCAGTATAACAAATCTCTTCTGAAGATGTCATAATTTCCACAGAATGGAATTCTCACGTCTCTATGAGCTTCACATTTATTGTTATTGGGTTTTAAACTCCTGTGAAAATGACTTCACGTGTTTATTCCAATACAGTAACTGCGAAATAAACACTTCACTTTCAAGCTGGGATTAGTTTGGCTTGTGCTTGAACTTGTCTGAGGGCTATTTTCCTCTCCCCCTTTTTCTTTTTAATTATGTTTATTATTTTTCTTTTAATCAGAATTTGAGCTCAGGGCATCTGCTCCCCTTGGGTGTGCACAGACAACTCGTAGGTCCCCACTGACACCAAATGGACACTCCAGCAGATCTGGAATTTACACAGCCATGAGTGTATAAAGGTGATGTGATTCAGGAAGTGAGGTAGGGATGTGAAAGCCTTGAAATGTGGATACTCATCCTGACTTCAACTGTTTGGACAAGACACTGTCCCTTTTAATCACTCTAGGCCTGTGGTTTCCCAGCATCTCCCCACTCTGTAAATGTAAATCCAAACTGAAGAGATTGTTTGCTTTGCAAAAAAATATACACCTCCCAGCACTATCACTTTTTCAATCTGAATTTCATTCAGAAAATTAATTTCCTTGTGTCTTTAGACTATGATGGATCTCAATAAAATGGCATATTATGGAAGTCTTATAACTGTGTTCTATTACTGAGTTACCAACAAAAGCAAAGTGTGAATGTCCTGATTATTATTAATCTTTGTTTCTCCTGTGAGTAAAAAGTTCTTTACACAATGACAAAGAAATTCTTACCACTAAGTGTTAATCACTGAAGGCTGTAAGAAAACAATCACCTCTGGATTTTCAATAAACTACCTCAAGGTTAGTGGCAAAATTAAGTTCGGAATATGCTGGAAAAGTAATTCCCAATGTCCCTTAATGTCAAAGAGAACAAGGCAGAACTGTCTTCTGCAGAAAACATAATAGAGTTGATGCTTGGATAAATATTTGTAGCAGCTTCTGAATTAGCAGTGAGACTTTAAGGTAAAAGCTGTTACAGAACTATTTTGCAGTTGCAAAGAGTAGGATGTTTTGAGGGGAATTTTTTCCCAAAGATAGTTAATTGAGATAAAGAAATACCCTTGAACTGAAACTGCCACTGACATCTTGTTCTCCAGAAATGTATTTAAGCATATATTTTGCCCTGAGCATGCAGACATTGCCACCGAAGTCACTGAAAATGACCCCAATGCTAAGCCAGACCATGCTGAATTGAGTTTGTTCTTTCTTTTATATCATGGTTATTAAACAGTTAACACTACTGTTGCTGTAGCTTCTCTTTTGCCAAGCTAGATTAATAAACATGACATTTTTAATGTATAATTTGCATAATGCTTCTGTTAATTTGTTATTTTCATTACAGCAACAGAACGAAAACGACATATTATGCCCATAAAAAATATACAGCAGTGCTAATCCCTGTAGTCATTACACTGTTAACTGAATTGCATCTTTTGCATGGTCATTACTATTATTTATAAAGCCTCTTGATAAGGGCTGAGTGCAATGCAATGGGAAAGTCTCCGGATTTATCAAGGAAAGAATGAAATACTAAAATGAAGGAGAAAGTCAAGAGGGAGGGGAATTGGGACCCAAACCACAGACTGACGAATGTGCTTCAGTGCAGAGCAGCAAATGAGCTTGTCTAGAAGGGAGATTTTTTAGTAACAACCATTTACTCTCTGGATGTGCCTCTCCCAAATTTAACCCCACTCTGCCAGGTGTCTCACATACTTATGGTAAAGCATAAACTTTTGTCCCATGACACACCAGTGCAAAAGAATTATGGGCTGTGAGCATTGCAGGGAGAAAGGATCCACATTTATGTACAGGGAGTTGTGGAGGAAGCCGGCCTAAAGCTTGTGGTGTTGTCCTACAAGGGCCACCACAACAAGAAAGACATGGACCTGTTGGAATGAGTCCAGAGTAGGTCACAAAGGTGCTCAGAGGGCTGGAGACAGGCTGAGTGCTGGGCTTGTTCAGCCTGGAGAAGAGAAGGCTCCAGAGAGTCCTTGTAACACCTTCCACTACCTAAAGGGGGCTTTACACGAAGGCTGTAGAAGAACATTTTTCAAGGGCAAGCAGTGATAGGACATGAATAATCACTGCCTGCATTCTGCAGACAGAAATTGAGGCACAATAAAGCCTAAAATTGAGCAGAACACCCAGGTAGTAGAAATGACAAAGGCTTTGGTGAGTGGCAGGGGGTATAGTCCTCAGGAAGTCCTGAGGAATTCCAACATTAAAAGAAAAGCTATGTGAAGGATGGGGTCACTTATGACAATGCTAAGAAAGAGGATTCATCACCACAATTTGGGATGAAAAGTGAGAGAAGAGGTATGATCTAACATAGGAAAAATATGATAACTGTACTACAGGAGACATTATAGCAGCATTCCAGCACCTAAAGGGGACTTACATGAAGGCTGGAGAGGGACTTTTCACAATGGCGGGTAGTGATAGGACAAGGGGAAATGGCCTTAAGCTGAAGGAGGGCAGGTTTAGATTAGATATTAGGAAGAAATTCTTTACTGTAAGGGTGGTGAGGCCCTGGCACAGGTTGCCCAGTAAGGCTGTGGCTGCCCCATCCCTGGAAGTGTTCAAAGTCAGGTTGGATGGGGCTTTGAGTAAACTGGTCTAGTGGAAGGTGTCCTTGACCATGGCAGGGGTGTGGAACTAAGTGATTTTTAAGTCCCTTCCAACCCAAACCATTCTATGATGCAGTGAAAAAGTTGAAAGAAGGGAGGGAATAGTTATTTTCTTGCCTTCATGAGCTGCTCTCATGTTCCTCATGAGCAGGTCATGAAGTAAATAGTGCTAATGCAACAGGGGACTTATTGGATTAGATACTGGGAAGGAAAGTTCTGAGAGTAGTAGTTGAAGACTGATGGAATAAACTGCCTGAGTTAAATGTGGACTCTGTCCCAGAAAGCTTTATAGCTGGGGTGGGTGAACATCTGGAAAGAATGACCTTGGGACAGGGAATTAGGCTACGACATGATTTCTTGATGTCCTGCCAGCCCTAATTTTTGATAATTAAGTGTGAAATTATCACTACCAATGCCTAGACAGACAGATAGAGAAGGCTACAAGTGACCCTCTTCTTCCTAACCCCCTTTCTACTTTCTTATGGGTCCTTGGTGCCAAATTTTTATCTTTTAAAGTCCTTCTGCTGTTTTATAGTGCACACCACTCTTTCTCCCTTGCTTCCTTTTGTAATTCATCCATCACCACTAGATCTGCCTAAATGTCCCTCATCTACAAACATCATGCATGATTACATATCGCTTATAACTTGCTCTGTCTCCTCACCACCCTGCACAGATTCACATGCTGCCTGCTGAATAGTTCCATTAGCTACCAATATTCACAGCAGTGCTGCTGTTTGAGGTAACACTTCTATTTCCTCCTGCACAGCATCACTGACTGACTTACAGCCCTTCCCCAGAGGGAGAGCAAAACCAAGCCATTCTCTTGTCTTATTCTCAAATGTAAAAGAGTTAAGAATTATAGGAAGCAATTTCTTTATTGCTTTTGTGCTTCTGTCCCTTTAGCCACCAGCACAGCTGTCAGAAGATTTAGGACTCTGACAGACAAGTGGAGATAAATCTTGCTGCAGTGATGTGAAATGCAATCACCTGCTACCAGGGGCCACCGGAGGATGCAGAAGGATGCAGACTTCTGGACTTCAGTCATTGAGATCACAGCCTGACACATGTCACTGAAGTGTCCCAAAAGGTGTAGACACACAATAAACCCGGCTTGGACGATGTATCTGTGGCCTGATGGTGCTGCTGAGCTGGGGAGTAGTAGCACCTAGTAGTGAGGAAGGGAGTTTAGATGAGTTTCATCTATGCTTGTAACATAAGAAGGTCAGGGCACAGGACACTGCTGGCTTCACCACAGATAGTGATCCCCAGGGTTTGTCACATGTTGATGTCCTTGAAGGTAGTAATGTCATACATTACTTGAGCAAAAACTTATCAGAGGTCTCAGAGGCAGGGAAAATTGAGGTAATGTTTGGGGAGACAGAGACAGCAGTGTTTTCTTTAGTGTATTGTGATAGACAATGTCAGTCTTATATGTCTGAGCTCGTTGTATTTCTTGAAAATAGTCTGTCAGATGGACTGTCAGGAACAAGAAAAGTGTGTTTTTCCTTTGGACTCCTAATGAACTCACCCTTGGAAGAGCAGCTGAACACACAGTGTAATAGGTTGGGAAATCCCAGCACAGAGTTGAAGACCTGCAGATGTGCAGACCTTGAAGACACCGAGAGATGACCAGGAGTCTGGGACAGACCTCAGGGAGGGCAAGACAAGTGGGTAGAGTTTGACGTTGCTCAGAAATTCACTGAGTTAAAGGGTGTTCAAGGACACAGTGGGTAAATGAGTGCTTGTGGAAAAATTTTAATAGATTTTCTGTCTCACAAAGATAAAATGATTTTTAATAACAGCTGTGTTACTACCCAGGGTAGAACCCTATTAGTGTGGAGGTAGCTGGGCAATGTGTGGACATGTGCAAGAACTTCAGTCACTTCAGCTTAACAAGTTATTTCTCGTTAGCTGAACGCTGTTAATGACTGAATGCATGAGTCTGACGTGCAGTGACTGCAGAGTAAAAAGTTTTAGCTCCAACAGCTACCAAATATTTCCACTGCCTCTTAGAGAAGTATCTTTTCATTTGATGGTATTGGCTAGAACACCATTTTCTCCGTAAATCTTTGGGATTGCCTTACCCTTGAATAGTTCTCATGGCAGCTGCATCAGCAATGCTCCCTGGATTCCACAAGCTTGACCTGGGCTGTGGGAGTTATAGACCAAATGGCATGGACTGGGGATGTATGGCACACTGGATGATACTGGTGGGAAGGGCGATGTCTCATAGTCCTATTAACCTCTCCCTCTGCTTTTTCTTAAGTTGAAGGATCTGTAGGGGGTCAAAATCCCTTGGACTGCTGACAATGTTGTTCCTAGCACAGCCCAGGATGCTGCTGACCATCATTGCTACAAGGGCATGATGTTGTCAGGATTGTGGTCAGCTTGTTGTTCACCAGATCATTCTCCACAGTGTTGTTTTCTGGAGGTTGCCCCCCAGCCTCTATTGGTGCATGGGCTTAATCCTCCCATTTGCAAAAAAGTCCTGAGGTTTGTGTTGATCCATTCCTAGAGGTTGTCCAGGTCCCTGTCAATAGCAGCACACCCATCTGGTGTAACAACCTCTCCTACCAGTTCTGCATCATCTGCAAACTTGCTGTGGGTCTACTCTGTCGCACCATCCATGTCATTAACAGACATGTTATAGTGTATTTTCCCCAATACTGATCCCTGTCATACAATGTTGTTGACTGGCTTCCAGCTGGTTTCCATGCCACTGATCACAAACTTTATGCCCAACATTTCACTTGCTTTTCACTCTAGCTCAGTGTCTGCTTATCTAGTCGTGTATATCATCCCTTTGTCCATGAGGACTTTATGGGAGACTGTGTTAAGAGCCCTGCTAGTCTATTTAGATTCAATAACTTTCCCTGTTCTGTACACTTAAAATCCCAATTTTGAGAGTTCCCAAACCTGCACAGTGCCAATATAACCACATTTGGAGAGGTGCCATGAGCAGTGTGAATTGTCATTCTGTTTCTATGAATATACATACAAATGCTAATAGAGCCACAGCTGCTGTGATTCTCCTGCTCAGTGTGACCTCCCATGCTGACATGATTAAATTTGTTCACTCTTTTTGGACATGTCCACACTGGAAAAAACCTCAATTAGCCCTAAGGAAACAAGTGCAAATTCCCAAACAAGGTCTTGCATGGCCCTACCTAGCCTGGTCTTGGTGATGCTGATGTCATTTCTCCTGTCTCCAGCACCAGAGCTGGCCAGTGGGACAGCTCGGTGTCTGCCTGGCAGTGTGCTGGTAAATGCATCAGTCATTTCAATAAAACCCTTATACAAGGAGAAGGCACTGACTTATTCACAATATAACATCTTCTTCTTCCTAAAGGCTGGTTTAATATAGCTATTTTGAGAATTAAAACCAATAAAATACAATTTCCAAGATAGTTATTCAAGAGGAGTTGAGGAAGAGGGGGCAAGACAGGCTCAACACATAACTGGGAAAGTGTGAAAGACATTTAACTGTGGTTGCAAATCAGTTTCAAAGCAGTTCTGAAAAGGAAAAATACCAGCTTAACTGTGTCATGTATTCCACAGCCACCTTAGCTCTGAGTAGCTCAGTATATATACTTTCCTTTAATTGGTTTAAATGGCCTTTGCTCCTTTATTTTCTAAGCTGAGGTTCATGTTTTGCAAGAGCTGGTTGTGTTTCCTCTGCTCATTACATTGACTACTGAGTTGGAAGAATTAATTAGTTGATTACGATAAAATCTAATTACTGTTTGCAGCTGGATTAATTAACCAAATTCTGAGAGATCCCTTCTACTCCCTAGCTGTTCCAGTGTAAGCAAGAAGATACATCCTAAGGGGTAATGACTTGGTAAACTACTTAATAAGCAGCATCTGCAATAGAAATCTTTCCAAAACTCAAACACTGGAAATCAGCCCTTGGATATACTCTGAAAGCTTGTCATTGAATAGGACAAATGGGAGGATGGAAGCAAATATTCACATAATGAAGCTGCACAAGTGATGTGGAAGACTCTGTGGCTGAGGCCTAGTTTTCATGTGTGAAAGAAGACTTGATCTGAAAAATAAAAAAATATCTGGGCCACACTGTGATAAAAAAACCAACAAGAAAAAAGTGCGACAGGAAGCAGTGTGGTCTCAATGCTGCCCATTGGTCTGGCACAAAGAGACTGTGCAGGTCTGACATGAACAGAAAGACAGGCTCTGGAATTGCCTGGAGCAAACTTCATCAAAAATGCATCCATGCCTTCATCAGTCGCCATCAGACATGTCACTGTCCGTCCATCTTCATTGCTGGTATGTTGGACTGGGAAACTTGCTTGTGGAGACGGGAACATGTGCCATTTTCTGACAGTTTCTGTGGTGTTCACCTCCAGGAAGGGAATGTTACCAGTGCTAACTTGGTTTTTATCCTCTTGCTGCATGACCTTGCACTCCCTCTAGGGCTCTGAGTATTTGCTGCAGGTTTAGCTGTGCCTCCTGCCTCTTTTCAGGTATTTTCAGTATACAGTTCTTCAGCTAGCTCACCTCTTTTGACTTAATGAAGACAAACAAGCATGTTCAGATGGCAATCCATCTGAAGCAGGTCAGATATCTACCTCAGAATGAGATGGTGGGTACCCTAGAAAGGGAGCCATCCCTCTCTGTTGACTGCCAAGGGACTAGAGAACCAGCTCACAAAGACAACCTTTAATTTCACAGAATCACAGAATGGTTTGGGTTGGAAGGGACCTTAAAGATCATCTCATTCCACTTTGCTGTTTTATCTGTCCTGCCCTGATGACTGATGGGAAAGAGAAGGCATGTGGCTGTGTCCAAGCTAGACACTAAGAGTGGTAACAGACAAAGGCAAGAAAAACAAACAGTTGGGTGCTTGGACATTCCCCTCACCCAAGTTCCAGTTTTCGTCATGGCACATAATCTGAATAGTGATAATGTTCTCAAATAGCCCAAAAGAGAACAAAATATAACAATATTTGTAGGGCTAATGATTTTGGTCATGATAGGCCTAAAGGCTTATGTCCGTGCATACATGTATTTGCAGTGTGTGAACAAGATATAGAGCAAATTAGTCTATACATTATAAGACATACTGGAGTATATAAACCTCTTCCACATCAGTAAAGGAACCAGTGCCAGTATGTGCAGTGTTCTCAGATACTGGCACTTTCTTTGGCCTGGGCAATGGAGACACCTCTCAAAATGTTTCTGAGACAGTTTAAAGGTTAGCAAGGTGAATGACTGTAACAGGCAGTTGGATATGGTCACACTATTTCACAAAGGAAACTAACTTATGGACATGGTGATAGAGAAAGGTCTGCTGTATGTTTAATTTGTCACTCTAGAAGTAGCCGTGCTGTCTGTAAGGGTAGATCCAGTAAAGAGTCTTTGCCTTCAAAGTACAGAAAACTCTTTCCATTCTTACTTCTTTCATTCTCAAATGTATTGCAAATTTTCTGTCTGCTCAAAGAGCAAACTAAAGTGTGAATGCCCATGTTGGGTTTATCATATCTTTAAACTTCTGAAGGTGGGAAAAGTAGACCTCAGGAAGATAAACAAACATTTGGTCTCATACTTAGAGCTGCACCTTCTACTGCTGAAATGTTCCAGGATGGCAAGGAGTAAACTGAGCAAGAGAGGCGGGTTGTTAAACCTATTGACTAATATTTCTGCATTATTTGACTGTACTTTGAGACAAGAAATAGTTAATATCTGTCTGGTAGAAAAGTGTATTTGGAAAAGTGGTATTCAGTTTGAGATTAGGGAAACTATACCTAGCAGCCTAAGTATACATGTCTATGTACCCATGTGCACTGGGTATCTAAGATTTCATTCTAGTCAGTGGATATTTAGGAGACTCTTGTGGAACAAGTTAATTGAGGGACTTGATTGAGTTGCCCGAAGGTAGGCAGCCTGTGTGGTTTGAGTTATCCTAGAATTTCTCAAGGTATTCAAGCTTATTTGGAAGATATGAGTCAGGATCCATGCTCCATACTCTACTAGGGAATCAGGAAGAGGCCAGGAGCATGCCTTCCAGGACATTGCAAACTCCTGGGCAATACAGCCTGGAAGAAGGGAAGATCTTCTCCAAAAGTGTAAGTAAATGCACTGAGTGCATCCTGGCATCCAGCAATGTCAGATACCAGAAGGGTTTTGTGGCATTGTGTGATGTTGAGCTGTTCCATTCAAAGCACTAATTGTATATGATGAAAGCAGTTCTCAGCGATGACAAAACAAAGATCTGTTGAGAGTAGTTGAATGCTTTTTTCACTGTGAAGTTCTTTTTCCTATGTCAACCCCAATAATTTCAGCTCAGAGGTGCAAAAAAATCAAGGCTGTCCTACAGATGTCTGTCACGTTGGTTTCCTTTCTGATTGATTTTCTTTATTGTCCCATTGAAATCTGTGAGTAAACATACCAGCAGCAGACTGGAGAAAAGTGTTGTGAATTGGATAATACCATAGATTATAGGATATGCAGTAAAGTGAATGGACAGTGGAGACAACATCTGGAAGTAACCATGAAGAATTTCATCATGTTAGGTTAAGGCTGTGAGTCACCACACAGCTGCATGTAAAATGCAAGGAAGAGGCAACAGTTTTTTTTGGGAAGTTCAGTGCAAATATATGCCAGGGAATAGGAGAACAAGAGAGAATCAACTGCAGAATGGCACTGTGTGAGATTAAGCTAAATCCTGTGTAAATTAAATAATAAATGCTTAAATGAAAGGATTATTTTCTTACAGATATGGGATCTGAAACTCAGAGAGGTCAGTCCAAAGTTCCATGATGAGTCAATAGCTGAACTGAGAGTGTCTAGAAGTGAAACTATAGTCCCAATGAAAAAAAAAATGTAGTTTTCCAGGCTTCACTGAAACCAAGATTTGTTTCCTGGTATCTCTCCTGACTTCTGCTCCTATATCCTGCTTGTCAGACCTTTCCTAAATTGCTCTATTTGGGAAAATCCTACAGGGAGTATTGACATAATTTATCATTCAGATGAAAAAGGCTGATTAAATATAGGAGACAGATGGAACATTTGAAGTAAACAGTGTTAACAAAGGGTTCATATAAAGAATCATCTATCTAGCTGAATCAAATATCCATCAATAACGACTTGCAGAGTGTCTGCAACATCACATTCAAAGCTGAGCCCTGTATCAAGCTGAAAACTCAACCCATATTACTCCTTTGATATAGAGATATAATTAGTGCAATTTCATTTAACTAGCTTTTATGTTATGTTTTATGAGATAAATATGAAGTTTTCCAAAGGAAATTCATATAATTGATAGTTGGGCGGAGTAGAGTAGGTTGGTGCACTTGGGACTGACGCTTGGCAAACACTTTCATTTAGTTGAGATGAGGCCCAGAGAAGAAGTCTTTCTGAAAACTGCACTTTAAGCAGTTGAGGGAGCTGTGGGTGTTCAGCCTGGAGAAAAGGAGGCTCAGGGAAGACAGTATCATTGTCTACAATTCCCTGAAAGGAGAGTGTAGCCAGATGAGGGTCAGCTTCTTCTTCCAGGAAACAGGACAAGAAGAAATGGCCTCAAACTTCACCAGGCAAGGTTCATGTTGGACATCAGGAAGAATTTCTTCACTGAATGGGTTGTCAAGCATTGGAATAGGCTACCCTGGGAGGTGGTGGAGTCACCCCTGAAGAGTTCAAGAAGTGACTCGACACAGCACTTGGAGCTATGGTTTATTTGACATCTTGGTGTTTCCTCAAAGGTTTGACTCATCTTGGACGTCTTTTCCAACCTTAATGATTCTGTGATTCTGCCAGGGCAAGGTGGTCCCAGTGGCCCTTGCTGTCCTGAAAATACGTCCTGTGTATGAAGATATACAACCTGCTTTGACTTTGTGGGTGATTTCAAAGCAGCTTCAAATCAGGACCATTCAAATAAATTTGAATGATTTCAATGCAGGCAGGATTATGCTCTGTATGAGTAATTTGCTCTGTTAATTTCTCCCAGCAGTAGAAGATGGCTCTAACATTTTGGAAGCAAACATACTGCAATTCAGGCAGTTGAAAAACCTCCACTGTCATTGTTTTGTTTGATTGGTCATTTATGTATATTTACAACCAGGGATGCATGATGCTTCACAGATGATTATAGTTCTGAGCGAAATCCTGACAAGAATAGATAATGTGTAGGATGGCTTGATTTCTTTTCTATTCAAGATCCTACAAAACAGCAAAAAATATATTTCTTAAACTGAAAAAACCAAAATATTTTCAATCATATGACATACAAAAAGAAAAGAAATATTTTCCAGTAAAAGAAAGTGGTACCCAATGTGTAATGTTCCGGGTGAATTAAGAAAAGCAGACACAGCATTTCTGATGAAGAACCTGATATTGTAGAATAGTTGAAAAGAACCTTTTATATTTTTTTGTTTTTTTACTATAGAAATGAGATTAGAAGGAAGGGATGAAGAACAGACATTTTATATTTTAATTTTTTAAAATGTTTTTGGTTAAAACAGAACTTCAAATGCTACTTTCTGTCGTATTTGCTTGTGGGTTCTCTGTTTTAATGTTACCTCTTTACAAGTTCCTTTCCCTCAGCATATATGTTTCTGTTTTCAATAAAGTGCTGATATTCACACCTACATTTTTAGTACTTAGTACATGCTCATCATATAGAATAAGGACATGTAATTTGTATTTGTCTACAATGCCTAGAGAAATTGTATCCTGAGTTTAGGATACGTGCACAGTGTAATTGTGAGCATAGATCTCAGTTTTCTTATACTCCTTAATGTTATTTACAGCAACAAAACTCAACGTCCTTGCCCTGACATTTCAAGTTTGAGTCTTTCCCTTCTCTTTGCAGGAGGCTGGGAAAGGGGTGAACTGGGTTGCTTAAACCACCTTCTCTAAGGTAGGAGAATTTGGGGTTGACTGTGCTGTTGGGACTCAGTCACATCTGTTTTGGAGTGGTTTCTGGCGCCAACCATTGTTAGTGAGGATCAGTGGCTGTTTATGGCTTGGCTCAGGTCAGTGCCGTTTTTTTCAGGACAGTATGTCTGTGTTGATGACTCATATATTGAAATTAGTGAGGATTCTTCCAACACCTTAACGGGGAAGGAACCACTCTAGACATGCTCTTTCACCCTAGAGTAGTAGTGAGCCAGGTCTCTCTGAGTTTGTGGGATCATTTTCATCCTGAAAGATGTGACAGCCAAAATAATCAGCTTTTCCCAGGCTGAGCTGCACTGAATCTAAGGAGGTGGGTACCACCTAGTCCCATTAGGGTCTGCCTCCTATAATCATAGAATATGTAATGGTTTGGATTGGAAGGCACTAAAGATCATCTTGTTTCAACCTCCCTGCTGTGGACAGGGACACCTTTCACTAGCCCAGGTTGCTCCAAGCCCTGTCCAACCTGACTTGAACAATTACAGGGCTAGGGAACCTGCAGCCTCTCTGAGCAACCTGTGCCAGGGCCTCACCACCCTCACAGTGAAGAATTTCTTTCTAATATCTAATCTAAACCTGTCCTCCTTCAGTTTAAGACCACTCCCCCTTGTCCCTTCACTACATACCCTTATGAAAAGTCCTTAATAATAAGAAGCACCCCAGAACACACAAGTTTCCTGTAGATGCTTCCCAGGGCTGACAGCACATTCTCCTTCCTGCCCCCATGGCAATCCTGTGCTTGATGTCACAGAATGTCACCAAGCAAGAGGCAGACACTGAAACCCAAGCCCTTGGAGGGAGTCAGTGTCTCACTGTGTTGGCAAGAGGTGCTCATCTGGACTGATGTCACTGCTGGCATTGACAACTAATAACTATAGTGGGTGTGAGAGTTAACAACACCAAAGTGCTGCTTGTTGCTTAAACACCCAGAACTTTCCACCATGTGGAATATTTAGTATAAAGTTGCCATACCTGACAGATACACTGAATGAGTGGAGTAATCATTTCCTTTCTTAGAAAGATGGTTTAAATGAAGCAGATTTTACTGCTTTGTCTGAAAAGTATGAAGATACTAACATATCCAATGCTGAAGGGGATGGTTAATAGACACAGGTCAAAAGGTACCTCTGGGTCTTTATCTCTTTATTTTCAATAGTAATGTTTTCTGTCTGGGAATTTTTACCTCTATTTTCTTCTGGAAATTGGTATATTCTGGAAAAAGCTTGTGACGCAAGGGCACATTCTGTGAGATTTTAATTTTGCTTGAATGAAAAATGGATGTAGGACAGCAGTGGTAGCTTTCAGGTCAGAAAAAATGGTAGTATCACAACTATGGGGAAAAAAACCCAAGGTATAATTTGTATGGACCTACATCTGTGTGAAAGCTCAGGTTGGCTCTCTGCCAACAGCCAAACCTCACAAGAAAGATTCCCCCCTCCCTCTCCCGAAACGGCAAAAAGCAGCAAGAGAAAATTGAAGGAATATATATGTATTTACATATATTAAATTTATATACTAGGCACAACGAGACGGGGACCACCAAAACCACCCCAATAAGGGACAAGGGGAAGGGGAAGGGGAGAGGGGGACAAATTAGGGAAAAATAAGACAAAACAAATATATATACAATCTAAATTCAGAAATTAACTCAGTAAGTAACAAATGCAATAGTAAATTCACTGCTTTCCTTAGAAAAGCAGATTCTTAACCTTCGCTGCCGGCCCAGGCAAACAGCCCTCAGAGCAGGCCTCGCTGAACACAGATAAGCCAGGCCCAAACACCGAGAGCTCGTCAGTGTGCGAGCCCGAGAAGGAAAAGAAAGCAAAAGAGAGCAAGAACACCTCCCCCTTCAGCTTATATACACCTGATTACGTAAAGAGATGGGATGGAATGCTTCCTAGATCTTGACCCTGGTTACCAAGGAAGGCCTACAAAAAACAACCCATCACATTCTGTCACCTTCCAAGGCAAATATATGACAGAATCATGATCAATAATTGCAAGGTTTCAGGTCAAGTCCAGCTAGAAGAACTTTTGTAAAGGACTTCAGGGAGTCACAGGATATTAATGGCATTTTTTGTTCTGTAGCTCTTTTGAAAATAGAGCATTTGACATAAGGGAAATCCATCTGCATTGCAGGGCTCTCCCCTCTCAGCTTTGGTTCTTTGCCACTGGCTGCCAGATGCTTTTCTTTAAATCCCTCAATGGCTGTGAATGGGCACATTGCTGTGTGTGACTGACTACCCAAAACCTGACTTCATTGTTCATATGTGGCACAGATTCTGGGTGATGTTTATCTCCTCCTCAGCATCCACTGGTCTTTCATCCCTCCTGCATTAAATCCAAGTCTTGGGCACGGGGGCCTTTCCCACAATACATGTGCTTGTGTGCGTGTAATTGCAAACACGGAGCATCCAGTATAATCCATCACCAGCTTTGGCTGGGGCTTCAAGCTCTTGTTATAGCACAGAAAAAGAAGGAAAAAGACAGATGTTTGGCTAAACTGCCAAATGAATGGAGGTAAAGAAAACCATGACTGAGGAGGATGGACTGAAATAACAGGATTGGTTCAATTATGAGAGAGAGAACAGGTTTCTACACTCTGACAAGGACAAAAACATTTTGTTCAGTCTTCAGGAAGAAAAATCCATCGGGAAGTAAGTACCTTTGGAAGTGATACTTGCTCTATCCATCACTGCCCATTTTTAGCCACAGGTTATCAAATAACTTGAGAAATAATACAGATGTCAGTAGTGCCTTGAGAGTGGAATAGGACTGTGCACCAGCTGCCAGGAGTTAACAGCTTATATTTTAATACCTTCTGGCTGGTCAGTGAAATATTGGTCTCTCAGATGAACTCTAAGTGCAGGACAGTGGCCAGCGCTCCTCAAATGAGCAGAGAAGGGCCGAGGAGATACCACAAGCATTCAGAGGAGTTTGTGAAATGTTGAGAAAGGTAATATTAGGTGAAAACTGCTCCATCCTTCATGGCAATACAGTGAACCAGCAAAGTGCTGGCTGCCTAATTGCTGGCAAAACCTCACTTTCTCAAAGGAGGGATGTTTCCAGCTACAGCTATTACAGAGACACTTCTCAGACCCCACTTTAAGGATGAAGGATGCTGTTTATGTGGGAAAGGAAATATTGACAGAGGGGAAGGTATCAGCAGTTGTGAAGTAGAATATCTCTGAGGTGTCCCCTGTCCTTAATTTCTCTAAACTGTATCAGTGAGCTTTGCACATAGAGATTAGTAAAGCCCTGCTTTGTATGGCACAGCTGTACTGAGAAAATGAACAGGTCTGGGGATGGGGAAAAAATTAACGACTAGCACTATAGCTTATGTCAGGGCTAGACAGCCTACCATCTAAGGGTGCTTCTGGTTATATTCCTTATGCCTCAGGGAAATTCTGTAGGGTAGATTGATATTAATTTTCACTACTAATTTTCAAATAAATATATCTCAGTAATTTTAATGGGAATTCAATTTTATTAACCAGTTAGAGAAACTGAATCAAAGAGAGTTTCAATGACCCAGGCTCATCTTGCCTTGGATCATACAAGACATTGTGTGGGCTGGGGTGAACACTATACCCTTGTCCCCATGCAGGAGCTGTCCTCTGATCCTGGCACATGATAGTTCCCATAGCAGCAGTCCGAGAGAGGGAAGTGACCATGTCCTAATGGAAATTTTTACTTGATTAAAAAAAATACTTTATCAGAAACAGTAGTCCTAGTCAAATTTGGGGTCCAATCATCATAGCATATCAGTCAGAATCTGCCTACTCCTGAATCTGAAAACCAGGCTGGTTTTCTAAGGGAAAATACAACTTTTTGTTCCATTGTTCATGTAATATGACTATATAATAAATAGCATGCAATGAATTATCAACAGCAGTGGCAACAGAAAGGAAGGACAAATGTTACTTATGAATGGGACTGCAACAATTTCAACTGAAATTCAACAAGGGATGAATTTCAGGAAGAAATTCCCTGCCATCAAATATTATTTGGGCAGCTCCATCAGTCAGCCTCCTTCTCCTTGTATTTCACTTGCAATGTTATTTGCATGATGGCAAGTGAAGGCTGCAGGTAAGGGCTGCATTTCCTCACCCCACTAACACTGGGGCAGAATTCAGGTGCTGTTGTGCTGCTCTGGGCTTCCCAAGTATAGTCCTCAAGTCCAGGGATGCGGGATGAGGAATGAACACAACTCATCTGGGAATATAACCCAGGCCACTGCTCTTCTGAACTGAATTTAACCTGGTTGCTCAGAAATGAAAAATTCTTTCACTTTTTGCAATGAAACACCTCTGAAGTGAGTTTTTAGGCCAATGTCTGATGGATGTCATGATGTGGAAACTTCTAATGGGTTAAAAGGCATCTTATCCTTTGTCTGTGGTGCAGTTCTGCTGCCTTCACATTGATGTTATGGGGAGCTGAGCCCAAATCGTTCCATCTGTTCATCTGGAATAAATCACACAAGCCATCCAACCCAGATTTCTCTTCTCATTGCTTCTATATAGATCAAATCTCATGCTGAATATACTGCCAGCACATTATAGAATTATTTGAAATTTATTTAACCTCTGATTCACTAATCTTACCTAAAACTTAATTATACATAGAACCAACCATTGCTGCCACTTTCCCACTCACCCAGCACACATAAGGCTGATTTATGGTCGCTGTGAACTCATTACATGGCAAATAATTTTATCTTCCTCAGCCTCCATAGAGACCTTCCCTACCAATTAATTTTTAACATAAATGTTTTATGAGAAATAAATTAGAAGAGACCAAAACATGTTTCAGGCATTACAAACTACTTCTCAGGACTTTTCATCCAAAAGTAACAGTGGGTATGAAGGGAACATGTAGCTCGCCATTGCTCTGAAACGAGACAAATTGCTCCAACATGACCCTCTGAAAGTCACTGTGTTTAGTCTAAATTGAAAATCCTTAAATGCACTTGGGTTGCTAATTGTTCATGGCAAGACTGCTAAATATGTAAATTTCTAATTAAAATATAAATTAATCCTCACAAATGAATACCTGCTATCAGCAGAATGATGAGCAGAAGTTTTATGCCATTAATTAATGTTATCGCCTATTAGCTTTATTTACATAAGTACATGATTCACGCTGCTTTGCTTTTTCTGATATGTAGCAGTTTGGGGTTTTTTTTGTGGTATTACTCTAAAATAATTATTGTTCTTTTGAACTTTCCCTGTGCATTTTAGCCTTTTTGTGTTGCCTTTTAACATGTTAGCAATTTAATAGAAGATATATTTCCTTTATTACCTCTATACTTGATGTCATGAGGTAGGAGTAAGAGTTGGGAATTGCTTTGAAACATCCCCAAATAAAAAAACAGTCAATGCTCATTATATTCAGAGTCGTGATGGATTGGATAATTATTTACTATTCCCAGCTTTGATTCTTTTTATAGGACAGTTGAATAGAATATAACAGTTGCATTAAGAGATTATGAAGTTCTTACTGGATTAATAAAGCATGATAAAAGCACTGGCATTCAGCTTGTAGGTATGAATATGTATAATGACATTGTCTGCACTTCAGACTGGTTTTCTAAGGGAAAATACGACTTTTTGTCCCATTGTGTATGTAATGTTAGCACATAATAAATAGTATGCAAAGAATTATCAACAGCAGTGGCAACAGAAAGGAAAGACAAATGCTATTTTTGAATGGCACAGCAACAATTTCAACCAGAATTAAACAAGGGATGCTGTTCAAGAAGAAATTTCCTGCCATCAAATATCATTATTTGGGCAGTTTTCTAGTTTATATTTCACAGAATCATGGAACATTCTGGGTTGGAAGGGACTCAAAAGGACTATCAAGTCCAGCTCTCAAGTCCACTTAAGTAGAAGGCTCACAAGTTTGCTGTTACTGGCACCATGTTCCAACCAGTTGAGCTATCTGCCTTTTCCAAACTGCCTTTTGAATGCAGCTGATGGATCAATTTTTCCTCTTCAGGTATGGCTGTTTGGAGAAAGACATCAACCACCCCAAATTCATAGCCAAGCTGTTCTCTGACCTGCCTGTGCCTTGTATTCCTCCCAAGGACCAGCTTATGCTGCACTCTGCAGGGAACATTCCCTAACAACACATAGGATAAACGATCATTTTCCTAAGCAAATCAAAATAGAGAAAATCCACTTCAGCCTTTCTCACTAGGACCAATTCCCACTTTCCAAATGCCACTTGCAAGCTGCTACTCCAGTCTGGGACTGGTTCCCCCCCTCCATGACTTGTGGAGCTTGGCTTGTTCCAGCGTCCTGTTTACTGATCCCGTTAACTTTTATGGCATTACAGTGGTAAATGTTTATGGCTGGTCTTTGCTGGATTAATCTTTAATGAGCTTTTCACTAAACACAACTTCATGCTCTCTGACCAGGATCTTGCAGGAACCCACCAGGCATTAAAATGCAAATTCACACCACTCCTGACTAAAATTAGCTTTCTGAGAACAGCAAGCACTGGTCAAAATGACAATCACCTAATTTGATAACAACTTAACCCCCACCCCAGAGGGAATCTACCCAGGATGGGACAAATTGATAATGAACCATTCTATGCTGAAAATTATTCTCCTTCTTTCCAATTGTGATAATCTATTTAATGGGTAAAGCAATGAAAATGAGACTGTTTGAGTTTATTATCAAGCATCTCACAGGGTGTTGTATCACAGTGCCTGCTGAGATCTGCAGTTAAAGTAAAAAAAGAGGAGTTCATTTCACAACAGGAGTTTGGGGTTTCTTGGTACAGTTTGGTTTGGTGTTTAAGATTGTTTATTGCCTTCACTGGGTAGGAGCTTCATTGTAGAGTTGCTGTTATTTTAAAGTTTGGTTTTTTATTTAAACTAATTGTCGGGATGAGGAGGAGGGTCCTAGGGGCATTCTCGAGCAACTGCAAGGCCAGGATCACTTCTCAGAGAAGAGTTTAGGGTACAGATTGTAATAAATAATACTGATCAAAGAGCAAATTCACTGCATCTTCATCCAGCCTTCTTGTACCTCTTCACACTGCTTGGAGGTTTATATACCACTGCAATGTTAATGCAATGGCTCCAGTTGACTTTTCTGTCAGTACCATGCTGTGGGATTCCATGCATACTGGCTTAGTGTTATACTGGGCTGTACAAATGACAGCTAAATACAATTCACATTCTAACCTCTCTTGTTCTGGTGATCACCCTGCTGTGGGCCTCCTCACCAATCCTAAATAGTCCTTCTGGTTCCATTGTTTTTTTAGGATTTATACACAGGTAGCATTTCATGGCCTTCCTTTTCTCTTTTAGATGTTGCCTACACCGTCAGCTGTTGAAAATCACCACAGTTCAATCTGCAGTTGAACTATACCAATTAAAAATGTTTGAAGAACTGGCAAATTAAACTCCTTTAAGGCTATTTTAATATGCTGTTCTCTTCTTACTTTTTAATTTTAACTTTATGATTAATTTCTCATAAAAAGACCAACAGCCCTTTAGACAAGGAATGTAGTGAATAAAGCTCTATGGATTTTTAAATGCAATCAAAAATGCTGGTAGTCATTGTTTGATAACAAACACCCCAGTGAAAGACAAGAAACTCATTTCTGTGTTGTACATGATTTGTGAGACAAGTATCAGACTGCATGGATCACTGGTCTGGTCAGAATGGCATGTTTAGATTTGATATTAGAAGAAAACCTTTACTGTGGGGATGGTGAGACATTGGTACAGGTTGCCCAGAGAAAATGTGGATGCCCTAAGTGTTCAAGGCCAGGTTGGATGGGGCTTGGAGAAACCTGGTTGAGTGGAAGGTGCCCCTGTCCACGGCAAGGGGGTTGGAACTAGTGGATCTTGAAAGTTCCTCTCAACCCAAACTATTCTGTGATTCTGTTTATCTAGGGAAGTTCCACCCCTCCAGATTACAAAATTTGGCTTATACTTCACTGGAGTCAGCAGTGCCCTGGCAGCCAGGAGGGACACGTTTTTCCTGGGGGCATCAGGAACAGCATCACCAGCTGGGTGAGGGAAGGGATTGTCCTGCTCTGCTCTGCACTGGGGTGGGAGCACCTGAAATGTTGGGGCAGTTTGGGGCACCATGATATAAGAAAGATATTAAGCCATTAGGGAGTGTCCAAGGGACGCTTCAAAGGTAGTGAAGGTCTCTGAGGGGAAGTGTGTGAGGAACAACTGAGGGAACTTGGTGTGTTCAGTCTGGAGGAGACTGAGAGGAGACCTCATTGCAGTTACAACTTCCTCAGGAGGGGAAGAGGAGGGGCAGGCACTTATGTCTTCTCTGTGGTGACCAGTGACAGCACCCAAGGGAGTGGGTTTAAGATGTGTCAGGGCAGGTTTAGGTTGGGTATTAGGAAAAGGTTCTTCCCCCAAAGGGTGGTTGGGCACTGAACAGTCTCCCCAGGGCTGGACTATATTACATTAACATAAAACCAAGATTTCTAGCTGTAACAGTGCTCAGAGCACAGACTGGGCTGTGTTTGCAGAGAGGCAAAGGGTTCCTGATGAAGTCCAAGTAGGGCTGTGCCACCTCTGGTGTTTGTTGATTTGATGTGACCGAGCTGTTCCATGCTTTATTAGGAAGATCAACCTCCTTGCTGTTACCTTGTCTGTTTCCATTCCTCAAAATATCTGCCCACAGCATAGATGTCTTCTAATCTAATATTTTTTATTAAAAGGAAGTACTGTCAATATGTCATTAATGATACACTGTCTTGAAAACAGTAAAGATTTAGAATTTTAAATGTAGCTTTATTTTTTTAAAGATAAGTTTTTACAGTGTTGATGTCTAACACTGAGCTGGTTGCTGTTGTCTGTACATGCAGTGGGGGGAAATGGGCTTCTAGGCCCAGTTCATCATATGTGTTTTAGAAAACAGCCTTAGGGAGTCTGACTCCTACATAACAAAATCAGGTGAAATTTCCCTGCATTTTTCCAGGCACAAGAACTCTCCATTTGGCACCCTCACAGAACTGTCAGAAATGCAGCACGTTTACACATGGATATGAATTCAGAGCGACATGTCATGATGCGGGAAAGCTGATGGGGGAAGAACGCAACAGAACTTGTGTTCAATCACAACTGTTTGAAATGACATTTGGAAGGCAGCAACAGGCAGCACTTAACATTTACCTGGAATTGCCTCCTTTCACTCCTGGGGCACTAAGTGTTCATTGCTGTCTGTGTGGGAGGGGTGGTGTGTGGAAAGCGCAATTTGCAGCACGTATTTACTGCTTCTAAAGGTTTGTTGAATGCCAAAAGATTTGTTTTGCTTTGTTCCTGGAGAGGGTTTTTCACTTGCAGAGAGAAAAATTAGCAAAATATATGCAGAAGCTGGAGAATCCTTTATCTAGAATTATGATGCTGCTTTAATCTGGTTTACCAGCAACCACATGGACTCTGCTGGACTCTATTTTTTTGTTGACACATTTTGGACTGAACACTCCCCTGTTTGGCAGTTGTCTACACATTCAATTTTATTCCTTCATCCTCTATCTGCCACCAAGACTGAAGACAGAACTTTGCTGCTCCATTTGAATAAATACATCAGAACATCAGCTTGTAGATCTGTTTCTTTTATGGTGATTGTCCATTTCTGGAGGTGTCCTCTCCATGTTCCCAACCAGATCTTGGGAACAAAAGGAGAGAAAGTTAAACCTTTGGACTCAGTGTTTCATGGTGGGAGTGCATTACAAGAACATGTGGGCAAGGCTGCAAATCTCCATTTTTGGACCCTGTGTATCTACTTGTGGCCAATTTCCCTGATGAGTCAGACATAAAAAGTTGTCCTTTTGGTGGCTTTTGAACTAGCAAACATATGAGACTTACACTTTTCAAGATGCAGAAGTTTCAGATAAGCACAAGGAAATTCTCAGAGTGGCTATAGTTACATCAGGTGTAAACCCATCATCTTTCAGTTTAAAGCTATTCCCCCTGTCACTACATGCCTAGATAAGGAAAGGAAGAGCCAAGACCTCTTGGTCTCTGCTAGCAGTGCCCCTGTGGATGCTGCCATGGATCTGATTTGCCTTTATTGCTGCAGTGCTGCACTGCTGACTTGTGCATCTTGTTGCACACCGGGACCCTCAGGGCTATGTAAACAAAGTTTCTCCCCAGAACATTTTCTATGTTTTCTTTATGAAAAACTGCATAAAATGTCAAAAACCTGGAGGTAGAATCATAAACTTACATTATGGCTGAAAATAATGATTAAAAAAGCATTTGCCAAGTTTTATTCCTTATTCATCTTTGTCTAGTCTATTGGTATTTGAATAATTCTTCAGCCTTCACATCTAACCTTCCTTTATAGATGCAAGCAAACAAATGACCCAGTTTCCAGGAAATCTGGGCAGCAACAATTTGCTTTTTTTCTCTGAAAAATGAAAACCCTCCTCAAGTTACCAGTGTCACCTGAATGTGTCACCTCAAACAGTTGTTGACCAGATAACACCCTTCTCCTGATCAAGCCTCCTGCATTGTTTGGTTTATTGTTTGCTGTGTCTGTAGCACTTCAGGCTCTTCAGATGCAGAGTGCTGTAGTCATTCAGGAGAGTTCAGTAAAAAATGGAAACAGTTCCGTGGGAGGCTATCACAGAACATTTTCCTACTTTTTTGTTGAAGTTTCAAATTTCCTGACAGCCTCCAATTTACTTTCCAAAGATCCCTGTTTTTCATTTGTGCATATGGCAGAGGAATAGATGAATTCATTAATAAAACACTTCTTGTGTGTCATTCAAGGTTTTTAAGACACGAAATGTGGGCAGTCCTGATCTGAAATAAACATCAGTGAGGCACTAGAGCAGGTGCCTAGAGAGACTGTGGACTCCCATCCCTGGAAGTGCTCAAGGCCAGGTTGGATGGGGCTCTGAGCAAGCTGTGAAAGGTGTCCCTGCCCATGGCAGGGACGTTGGAACTAGATGGTCTTTAAGTTTTCTTCTAATCCAAACCATTCTATGGTTCTGTGGTCAATACACAGAAAAAAGGTTTTGACAGTTCCCAGTGATCTACCTCTCTGTCATGTAAGAACACAGACCCTCTGTCCAAAGCCTGACTTGATGTTCCTCCAGCCTGACTCCTTCATCCTACCACAGCTGGCTGGTAGGTGTTCATGTGTGTGTGCATGAACGATGAAGTCTTCCATGGATTTCTTATATCCTCTTCCATGAATATCTTGGCAATCTGTGTGCCAGTATGTGATCATTGTTTCCATTCCCCACCTCCTTCCATTACAACACCAAAGGCCTTTCAGGGCAGAAAAATCCAGGCATTTAGCTTGTGCTTAAATTAATATTTTTATTGCAAGTCAGTAAATAATCAGCTGTGTAAGCTGTGTTCCAAATTAAAATCTTTATGCTGCAGGAGAGGACAATTGTGTTTCTTTTTTTCCTCACCTTGTTTGCTTTATCTGCATAGAGGTTTAACATTTTTCACTCTGCCGAAACAAGCCACTTTCCGTGACAAGATTCTTTTTTTCCTTTTACAGCCTGGACATATAGAAAAAAATGTAAGAGCAATCAATGCCAGCTGAAAGATGGATATATCCTCTATTGAGTAAACAAAGTTACTGTGTATTGGCAAAAAGTTCCCCGAACTGGATTCTTCATTGGACTCAAGTTGCCAGCCCCAATAAATCAGTATGCTGGACTTCCACTTAGTCAATGTTTCTAGACAGCAATGAGAGAGCATCATATGTTAAAGTGTAATGAATCGTATCAGTAGGTAAGTCTACTCCCAGCCCGTGTTAGAATCTATCAATATAACAAAGTGGCTGTCACACTGATGTACAGATAGACAACTTGTCTGATGGATGGTTGCATCCTTCCCTTCCCTGTGAAAATACCCTGAGCTGGCAGAAAAGGAATGTAATCCTCATTTTTTGCCATGGGCCTGTGTTTGAGGTGTGTAGGTCAAGAAGAGAAGGTTTTGCAGGGAGGAAGAACAAGGGACTTGGATCATGAAACAGTTTTAACCACCTAAACAAGAGGCTTTTACCACCTAAATCTATGAGGCTTGGAAATCCTCTTCTCACACTGACAGCCAAGGGTCTGTTTTTATCAATTGCTGTTTGTAATTTTAATTTGCTTCAGAGGGATTCCTGAATATACCAGCTAGACTTGATATTTAGCTGATTTTGCTTTTCTTTTTCTGGTGGAATTTTTGCCTTAATACATCTAGAAAAAATGAGATGAATTACATCTGGTGAGGCCCAGTGACTAGACAGGGATCACTGTGTAAAGTAGCCATGCCTCTTGTAAACTACTGTATTAAGCAGGATGCACAGAATTACATGAGAAGAGCCTTCCATGTCCAAAAGACTACATTTATACAAAGTAGGAAGTATTTGAAGTGGGAAGAGCAGCAAAGGGGAGGTCACCAGCCAGCTTCATTGGTCACTATAAGCTAGAGTCAGACACAAAACTGCTCACTGGTGAACTGGTCCTTTACCTGTTGGGCCACACTACCTTTCCATCAGCATTAGAGAACTGGGAGCAGAATGTTCTTCCACTCTTTGTTTCCTCCCCAGAGTTCTTTGAGCAGCTAATGTTTCAAATGACTTAGATGAAAATGCTGAATGTCAGTTGGGAGCCAAGTCCTAATGAGATTGTAGAAACCTGTGTGGATAATTTTTGGCACCCATGTCTATAAGCTGAGCATTGGATAGGGCAGAATATTTAGTTTTGGTTTCACAGTCGAAGTGGATGACTTTTTAGTATAACTGGCAAAAAACTCCCAGTCTGTTGTTCTAGTGCATATTCCCTTGAAAATTGTCAACGACAGCAGAGCTCTGCAGTTGTTTTGCTGTAGGATCAGTCATCTCCTGCTTAATCAAATTGTGCTGTTTTGTCCTCAGGCTCTGTGCAGGGAGCAGATGGCACTTCTGTGTTTTGCCACAAAAATACTTGGTCTCATCATAAGGAGGTGACTGGCAAGAGACATGGTAAAGGTAAAGCTCAGTGGTCTTGGAGTTCCTTTCTGACCTTAATGATTCTATGATTCTAGAAAGTGCTGCTGCAGATGGCTCAGTTGAGTATTACCATAGTTGCTCAAATACAGTGTGTGATGGTCATTTTCTCAGGACATTGTTGGCATAACCAGCACGTACCATGCTGGCTGTAAGTCACGCTTTTCTTGAGAATAACAGCTTCATCATGAGTAAAATTGGCTCCTTTCTCAAGATACCCACTGCAATCGTCTTTAAACAGAAAGTGGTGGCCATGCAAGGGGAAACTCAAAGGAGAGGATGACTTGGAGAATGACCATACTCCTGTGCATGAAGTGGAACAGCCTGAGGTGCTGATCGTCCTTTTGCTTAAGCAAACTGAAGTACAAAACTATCTGGGGGACTCCACTGACAACTTCTAGGCTCACAAGTCAGTTTGGTGAAGTTCACATACCCACTTGGTCAGGAAATACTAGGAAAGGACATAAAACTCTCATCACCTGCACCTTGTTTTGCAAGGGAAGTAATTTTTGAAGACAAAATTTTAAGGGTGCTTTGTAGGGAGTGCCAAATGCACTCTTAGGGAGTGCCAAGTTGCTTAATCTTCTCTAAGAGATTGCCCCAAAGCTGATTCTGTTAACTAAGGATGCTTTATGCTCAGCCCTATGCTCTGTGATTCATTCTGCCCCAGAGGATCACAGCTGCTGCTTGAATTCTTTGCAGAATTCAATTTCTGATGTGTCTCCAGGATATGCATCATCAAATCATTTGAAAATCAGAATGCAGACCTTGCACTGGCACCAGGAGTCAGCAAAAAACCAACTGCAAGATACAAGCACAGGCTGAGCCACAGAACATTGTGCTGTTGCAAGAGGTACCAGATGGAGTCTTTGCATCATATTCACTTTCAACTTCAGTTATGGCAAACCTGGGTGTTCCAGCCTGAAGCTTAAAAACACATGATCCACTACAGCCAAGTCTGTGTTTGGGTGGATGGAAACAACATATTTTGAAGCTAAAAGCAAAAGGCATTAGGGAAGATGATAATGGAGAGCTGCTCTATTCTTGAGTGGTTGAACAAGACCTTTCAGCTTCTCTGTAGGCTGATGAAGGAGGGCTGAATTCCTCAGTAGGAAGCAACGATGTCATTTTGTCAATTCTTAAAAAGTTTTATATTTCCTGTCAAGTGTCACCTTCATTCTGACTGAAGACACAAGTCAAAGGACCCAGCCCATGAGCATAATTTGTCACTGACCTTCAGAGCACGGAACTGATGCCTAAGGATTTTAATGTGTATTTTATAGATTTTCATCGAGTTATATAAGTTGAATAACTTTTCCTAAGTTTCTCACATTTTAAGTGGTATTCAGAAGTTACTGAACACTTTCTCACACATTCCTGAAATTCTGTCAGGCACACATTACCAAGGACACGCTGTTTTGAAGAACACCTGCAAGAACTCCAACTGAAACCATAAGACAGCTTGGAGTCAAAACAAGAGAGTCAGCTCAGAGCCCTTGGAGGGGCTCCAAGGGGCAGTTCTGAGGGTGGGCACTAGGGGAAAGTGTTATCAAGGGTTGGCTATAGATATCAAATCTGTTAATTATTGAAACTGTAACATCTGGCTGATGCTGGTGCTTGTACTTTTGTTGTGCACCTTAGAAGCTTCTAATAAAGGGCTGCTTTTTCTAGCTCCACTAATGCTGTCTTGAAAGTCTTTTGCAGGATTTTAGGCATCAGAACCATAGAAGAGCCTGAGCCGGAAGGGAGCCACAGGGATCATTGAAATCCAGCTCCTGATATCAAGTTGCAGTAGACATCAGTGGACTGCATCATCTGGTGTCTCAGACAGCTGAGCTCCCCAGTGATAATGTTGATAATCCAATCCCAGCCCCTTGCCCCCACTTCACAGATTTTTCCTAGCTCGTCTCAGTGGAAGCTTCTTGACACCTACCCTGTTAGATTTGGTGGTTATTCTGCCAAGATGGTGTTTTGTTCTGTAGGAGGAATGAGGTTTGACGTGTGCAGGCCTGACTACCAGAGAAATGCCCTTCCCACAAGATTTCAATGGGTCTGTTGCTCTCACTGCCATGCTTGTGCCAGCTTCAAAAGCTGTTCCTTGTTTCTGTCATCTCATACAGAATAAACAGTTTGTTTTGTTCCATGTATTTAATTAATCTTGCCTTTTATTTCTGCTCAAAAAGGCACTTAAAAATTATTGTATTTTTTTAAATCTATATCCAGAAATATTTTATGAATGCTTCATGCCAACAGATTTTATACGCATCTGCTCCTGGACATTGACCATCACTGTGTGACTGTTCAACAGAGCCAAATGGAGGTTTCTCTAATTTCCCGACTCGACATATAAAACCGAATTAAAGAGTTTTAGAGGTGGATATGAGGGAATAATTTAAATATTTCATTTTGAATGAGGCTAATAGGATATGGAAACATGAACTTTCTTTTTTGAGGCTCTTTCATGAAATCATGGGTAGATCTTGCAATAGGTGGAGCAAAGGAAGGCCAATAGCACTTCTGTTCTCCTCAAGAGATCCGCTCCTGAGGCTAAGCAGGAGAATAAAGCAAGGGTGAACATAGAAACATAGAATCACAGAATTATAGATCCATAAAATCATAGAATGGTTTGAGTTGGAAGGGACCTTAAAGACCATCTCATTCCAATTCCCCTGACATGGGCAGGGTCACCTTCCACTAGACCAGGTTGCTCCAAGCCCCATCCAACCGGGCCTTGGACACTTCCTGGGATAGGACATCCACAACTCTGTGCCAGGGCCTCATCACCAGCTGACAAGTATCAGGGAAGGAAGAGAATCTAAAAGGCAAAAGGAAGCAAGTGAAGGCATATGGCCATGAATGATTTCCGTCTGCTTTTCACAGAGTGGTTTGTCTAAACATGAGCTTTGGGCACATTTTTAATACTTCCTGGGATTCCCTCCAGATGCTGTTGGAGCAAGACTCAGTTTGTTGCACCTTCTTTATCACATCAGACTGGCACGGCAACTGAAGGTATCTCAGATACATTAGAATGCCTGAAATGTCACTAAAAAGCCCCATTTTAGGCAACTAACTGGAATCCCAGAACTGTGATTCAATCTAAGATTGCCACATGAATGTGGCTGTCTCAGTTCCCATCACAGTTAATAGAGATCTAGTCAACGCAGTCAGTGGATATTTGGGATGATTTGTCTCACCAAAAGAACAGAAAGCAGCAAAGCCCAGTAAACCTGTGAGGAGAGATCAGGCATAAGCCTTATGAAACCCAGGTCACCTGTGCTGCCTTTTCTTACTGGCTTTTACTCTGAAAAGAGCTCAAGCTCAAAGGGTGGGATTCAGATATCTTTGGATACCTTCCGTGAAAATGTTTATGTGTAATCTAAGTGTCCAGACTAATTTTGTACTAGCTGGCAAGAAGTAAGAACTCTAGGGTCAGACAAATCTGATGGACTTTAAATATCTCAGTAGGTGTAGAAAACAGGTCAGATGAATCAGGCCCAAAAAGAGAGCATGTTACTAATTAGTACATATTTTTGGCCAGCTGTGAAATTCCACAAAACTTATAGGATTATTGTAATTTTGAAACATTTACATCTCTATCAAATGTGGTTTAAAACTGCCTTAGGGTTTGCTTCTGCAAGAGCTGATGGGGCGAAACGAGAGAGCAAGACTGTACAGGCACTGAAAGATGGAAGGACCCCTAAAGATAATTACCTACAAAACTCCATGAAAAGTGTAGCAAGTGAAGCAACCATAAATACATTAAAGAGACAAAGCCAATACACATTAAAGATTCATGTAGTGCTATTCATTTGTGCTCTCTCTTTTGGCTCTGGATAGGCAGATATATGCATTTAACACCAGATAAAGTCCTTTTAATGGTGGACAAAGACTCATAAATCCCAGAAAACTCTCCATAGCTCACAAGGACAGTTTCTTTTGTCCCACCATTTGTTTCCCCATACAGAGAGAAGAGCAGAAGATGTATTATGGTCTAAACCTACCTACTAACTTATACAATTTAATGTGACATTCAGTAAGCTCATTTCCTTTCACTAAAGGGGCAAATACCTGGTTTTTAAAATAAATGCCATTTCTGTGTGAGCTATTTTGACAAGTGACCCCTCACAAATATCCTGGACTCACAGACACAAAATGGGATGACTGGAAAGAATTAAAAGGCCACTTTGTCTTCCATCTGGGCAACAGATACAACAGAGGACATAGGGATCTGAAATGGACAGGTAGAAATCAAAACCTCCACCATACACACTGCAAAAAGGAAATGAAATACACACAAAAAAAGTGATTTTAAAAAACTGAGAAATTCAAAGTGACTATGTAATTTCCCAGAGGACTCTCAGGGTGTTGTTCTCAAAAGTAGGGAAACAAGAAGGAAAAAAACCACCCAAACCCAAACATGTTTAGTGAGGTATAAATAACAGAACATTAACACTAATTTGCCTTGTTAAAGACCATATAAAACAAAGATGAAAAAGAAAAAACATCCTCATCAGAAGCCCAAAGATGAGACACGGCCTCATAAATTAAAGATGAGCTTTTCCATGCTTCAGGAAGGAATTCATCTGTCATGAGAACCCTTTATTATGTCTCCCTTTTTTACCCTGATGCTTTCAAATACTGGACTTTAATTTATTGGCAAGCTCTTCCCTTTCTACAGTATCCTACTTATTAAAGTGCGTTGATAGAAATTATTTAATTGGCTAGTGGTATGAAGAGCCTGAAGATACATTTTTTTATTGTAAATATGAGGAAGTTTTAGGTGTTTTCCAGATAACCTAAGCTTCGTGTTCAAGGAGGAATTTTCTTCTAGACTTGGAGTTTGAATATTCAGACCTGTTCTGTCTGAACTAATGGACATGTGGAGAGGGAGAAATGAATCACTTAATTGAGGTATCTGCAGAGTATGCATGTTTGCCCTATGCTTCTCTGAGAATCAGTAAATAGAACAAAGTTCCTGCAGAAGGTGATTTAGATGTTGAGCTGTTTGAGATGGCTGTGGATTCAGAGAGCAGACAAGCTCTTTCCAATGGGCAGGGATATTTAGGCAGACATTCTGTAGGGGAAACAGTAGCTCTGCTTATCCATAAATGGCAGAATGACAACTGATTAAATACAATGCAAACCTCTGTGTGTTTTCTGCTTCTGAAGTGAACAGAGCTCCCTTCCTAAATTGTTATGTATTTTCCAATACAGAATAGCAGATGATACAGCAAAGGACTTCTCATACCAGCAATTAAGTATAGTGATCCCTTTGATGAATGTTACATAACAGCAGAACCATCTCATTTTGCTGCAGTTTTCTCTTAGTCTCTAAATGACATTTCATTTTTGTCTTTAGGGAACATGTTGCTTCTGACAACCATCTCTGTGCTCTGTATTTAAACAGTTCCTCTAGTTTTGCAAACCAATTGGCATGGAGAGCTACCAGTGCATGTGATGCAATGCTGTGACCTCAACAATTAACAGTGTGGGGACAGAAAGAAAGGGAAGGTGCTAAGCCTTAGAACCCTGAACTCACTGTCCATATCTCCTGTGTTGAAAAGTGATTTTTGGGGGAAACCTAAAGGCCTAGAGCATGTGGTTTCTGCAGAAGCAATGAATCAAAGTGGTGTGGTTTATAGAGGGAAAGGATGCTGGGTGCTTGCAACCTAAGATACCTTTGAGAAAATCAGCATTTCAGATGTTTTCCACTTAGGAAATAGTGTTTCTGGGTGCTGGTGAGATACCTTTGAATACACTATGGTAGTTATGTGCTTTTTTTGCTTTCTTATTTTCTGCTGCTCCTAGAACACTTGGAGAAAGGCTCAGTGACTCAAGGAGAACACCAGAGTATTTGTTCCTTGAACCCAAAAGCTGCCAGTGCCTCTAATTTCTTTCCAGTTCTTTTGTCTTTGGCCTCTGCAGAAACAAATGAGCTGTGATTAATACTGACGAAAGCATTAAGGAGATGATTTCCTCTCCTCCCACCAAAATTATTGATTGGAATGCAGTCTGAGAATATCCAATTAAAACTATATCATGTAGCTGTATTTCCTTCACCGGCTATATTAAGGGATGGATAAGGGGCATCTGCTAATCCCTTTCTCTCCATTATTTAGGTTGCAAAGTAGGCAGTCAAAGCTGTTCTCGTTTTGGGTATCAGTTCTGTTACACTTCACACATTTATCTCGTTTTTAACAGGTGTGGGTAGCAGCACCTTTTTCTCCTCAGCAACAAATAGCAAGCTTTCAGTTGTACTGCGTGCGCTCTGGGTGACTTCACCAAGAGCAAGGCTGTGTTACCCATTAAATTAAGACACAAAGACTGGAATTGAAGAGAACTGAGTAGAACTCATATATTAAAACATTTTTCCTAAGTCATCTGTATTTGTGACTTTTTCTTTTCTGAAACTCAACATCCTGCCCTGTTCTGTGGGTAGGATATATTTTAATAGGCAATGCATTAAAAAAAAAAAAAAGAATCCTCTGGAGTTTAGATACCGATTTCCAATTTTCCACAGCAATAATAATAATTCAATCTATAAAAGGCTGTAAATATGGAACTTTCTTGCAAGAGGACATTCCTACAGTACTAAGAATATTTTTTTTATTTCTTTCTCCACTGAAAGAAAAAAAATATTTTGCATATAAAAAAACCATCTGTAATTGATGTGGATAGGGCAGTATCTGAATATCTCAATAGTAAGGAAATGCTCAGTCCTATACCATTTTTGCCACTGGAACTTTTCTATTGACTACTGAGGAGTAAGATCTGGTCCACGGCACTGTATCCCTACATCCATTACTTTGTTCACAGCAAGGGAATAATTTTTCTGAACAGTTTTATCCCTACCAACACTAATTCTTTAAAATGTGCTTGATCAACTACATTTGCTGTTTCAACTGGCTGCCCCACCCTGTTTATAAGAATTTGTAAGATTCCTTCCAGAGGCCTGGTATTGTCTCAGCCCAAAGGTACTGTGGTTTAGCTAAGCCTCTTGAATTCTGACTGTCCAGTCTCCTACTGAGTCTTGCCAGTCTCCAGTTTAGAAGTCACTCATCCATCAGAAGTTCTGAGAAGTTCCAAGAATCAATCCTGCATGGGTTATTACGGTATATGAAGGGACATCTCATTTTTCACCAGATTTTCCTAGTTTGAATGAAGGGCTATGAAGCCATTAACTCCCTGGCAGGTGAAAAAAGGACCTTCCATGTCACTGCTCAGGTATTTAAAAAGAGCATATTGACAGCGGTTTTCTTTTTACCTTTTTCCAAAGTTCTGATGGATGAGTTTGGGTGTATTTCACTCAGTTTTTTCAAAACCTTGCCATTCTTGGATGTATTTCTCACCTTCAGGTCTTTCTATCCTAAGCTTGTCCCATCAGAGGTGGCAGAACAAAATGTACATCCACGCTTTGACAGTCTCAGTACTGCTTCCAGCTGCTGGCAAGGGTAAGATTGCAGTGAGAACTGGACAGAATTCAACAAAAATCTGCATTTTTACTTAAATTAGGCATATTGGGTAGGTGGACTGAAGTGATCCAAAAAAATGTCTATGCAATTATACTTGTTTGATGTAAGGAGTGATTAGTAAGCAGAATAATCTCATTCATACTCCTTCCCACACAGATACTCATATCCTAATTAAGAACAGCATTACTCGTTCTGGTTTACTTTACTTTCTAAATGGTCTAAATTAAACTGAAGAAAAAGCTGGTCAGGCAGTTACACACGTAAACTGGTATCATTATATCAATGGAATAAGAAATGTTGTCCTATGCAGGCAGGTTTTCAGCCTTCCAAGCTGTGACACAGATACCTGGGTGCCAAGACTATAAAAATAATGACAGTATGCACAGTGCTCTCTTTAGGACACAACTTTTATTTATTTAAGTCCTCACAGCCTTAATCGGCGTCCCTCATAAGGGATCATCTCCAGTGCCTCTTCCAATGAATATTAATCACCTGGGAATGCAGAAGAAACCACCTCTGCTGTGTCTCTCTGAGGGAACAGGATTAAATCTCAGTGCCTCTCTAATGACATTATTTGTTATTTTCAGGGCAGGCAGTTGCATCCTAATGGGATTCAAACATAACACAAGATAAAAAGAAATAAATAATTGCCAATGTTCTCCTTATAATTACCCATGCACTGACATATACCTGGGGGTATCAGAGCTCTGCAGATTTTGGAAAGAGTTTAAACTGTTTTTTGGAATGTGTGGATAGTGTTTCTTCCGCAATTTCCTTCCTGCTTGCTATAGGATAGTGGTCACTAGACACACGTAAGACCCTGAAATCAGGAATATATCTTGGAAAGTACATCCAGGTATTCCCGGGAGAATGAGTAGCTTCTGTGCCTTTGAGGAGCTTTTGAATATTCTGAGTGCAGGGATTGGAAGGAATTCCAAAATCACCCATATTGGTCCTTGCTTCAGGGTTTCCTAACAGAATCCAAAGCATGGCCTGCTGACCTCAGAAAATAGTTGTGGGATCAGGACATGACAGTCCCTGTGATAAGTGGAAAACATGGAGATATTTTTGTGCATGGAGAAAAATGAGATGACTGGTATAAAAACCAATTCTTAACAATAATGACCAGATTGTGAACCAAGCCTGTCAATAAATGAGGGATGTGTTGCTTTAATTACCTACCTGGAAATATTTACTGAGAGCAAATTATAGAAAGGTTTGCATTTCTAAGGGGTAAAAGTTGGTGAAGCTCTGCTGGTATCATCAACACATGTTTAATTTCTACCTAGGGAGAACCCAGTTCCTTCAGCTTTTGAAGATTCTTTGTAGACTGATTTGTTCTCTTTATTGAAAAGAACTCCTAGGATTTGAAGTTTTTTTAAAATGATTTTTAAGGTCTAAAAACTTGCAGAAACATTTTCAACACAGTGATAAATGTTGGAGGGATCAATAATTATGAAGATAAAAGAGGGAATAAAGAAGAAGAAGAGGCTAAAGAAGAAGAGAGGCAGATGAAGTTGAAAGATTTCCATTTGAAGTGCAGCTACAGCTGTTGTGCTGCACTAGGATCTCATGTTCTTATTCTATTTTGTGTCTACAATATCCTGCCAGACTACATTTCCCATCACACTTTCCAAAGCAGAGCTGATCTCCTACCATCTGTTTAACATCACAGGCTTCTGTTCCCAACTGGAAAGACAGTGTTAAAGTGGAGACAGTAATGTGGTGTTTTTATATTTGTCACATCCACAGTATTCTCTGGGCTTATTTATTCTGTAATTATCTGTCAGTGACATGAATGATGAAGTGAAAATGCAGTGTTTCCTAATATTGAACTCTGCTGGCTCAGGATATTCCAATAAAGCATCATTGTTTGGAAAGGGGTGGGGACAGAAAGCATTCTGCCAGGCATTTGTGGATCCCTCAAGATTAAACAATAAAAGCAAAAAGCAGAATGAAGACCACAACCTTGAAGGTAAAATGGTAGTATCACTGAAGACCAGAGGAGGAGCTGAACTTTTATTTTCATGGCTTTGAAGGCTTCTCAATGTGCTGCAAGTCAATAAAACAAGCAGCATGAATGTTTCAAAAGGCAAAGAAGAACAAAATTGCTCTTTATCTATTCATGCCCATTTTTGGGTTACAGTTACTATAATTTTTAAAATTTAGAATACTGTTCTCTGTGCTTTAGCCAGAAACTTCTTAGTCTCTGAGGTCCAAGAGAATATCATTAGAACAACTCAAGACATTTTAACAGTCAATATTTTTCTTATATTTTTCTTTTTTTAAACTAGAAATGATTCAGCAAAATGTGGGAGTTTTGGGGTGGTGGTGGAAACAAATGAAAAAAAAAAAAAACACAAAAAGGAGTTTTGATAAAATTTTCTTCTGTAAAGTCTTGAGCTCTGTGATGGAGTTACATGATTGTGGTTGAAGGAGTGGAAAGAAATCCAACAGTTCTTCAACAGCAAAGACCATGAATAGCTGTAGTAAATCTCTGGGATGGGAAATCCAGGACTTGCACCCTTGCTGAAGCAATGTTAGACCATGATTAACCTTACATGTGATAATGTGGTTCTGCTCTCATGTGAGTGGCTGCTAGTCTGAACAAGACCCTGTGGCAGGGGGGTTTGGAATGAGATGATGTTTAAGATCCTTTCCAGCCCAAACCATTTTATGATTCTGTGTTTGAGTCTATGACAAAATCTCTATTTAAGCTCCAGTTTTAAATGTAATCAATCTGATTTTTAAATTGGATTTATGTCCTGAGGACAAAATATCCCACATATGCACACTTTATGGACAGCAAGACTGTTTGCTCCAGCCAAGAGTGGATACCTTTCGTGATTACTACATGAGAATTTGAGTAGATTTCATTATTTTTGCTTCTCTTGTGAAGAAGGATGACTGTAAGAGAGAAAGACACTGGAGCATGACTGTGTCTGTGCATCACAATGAGTAAGTGGTTCACTCCACCCACCACCCAAGCGCAGTCTTAGGCTGAGCTTTTGGTACCCTGAGCATGCTGGAAAACAGCTTCACTTCTGTGTTGTGCAGCCACGCACTCTCTAAACTGATCACTAAAGTAAATTCCTCTGTAAGGATGAAGTTTTGCATTCTTCTTCTTGCTGTGTATTCAGGAATTTTGCTGGAAGACAGTAAATAATCCATGGATCAGCCTTTGCCTGTAGTTTTCTTTACTTGTGAGGGTGGTGAGGCACTGGAATAGTGAAGTTGTGGATACCCCACCCCTGGAAGTGTTCAAGGCCGGGTTGGATGGAGAGTGGAGCAACTTGGTTTAGTGAAAGGTTCCATGGCAGGGAGGTTGGAACAAGATGATCTTTCAGGTTCCCTCCAACCCAGACCACTCTGTGATTCTATGGTTCTATTTGTAGCATTACCTGAGAGTTAGCAGAACTAACTTGTTCTTGGGAAATAGCCTCAGACAGCCTTTATGCAAGTAATGATTATTTATCGAATATTACTAGCAGTTAAAAATGAATATTATTTGTTAGTTCACTGCAGCTGCATAGTCCTGCCCTGACAAGCAGGCTTGTCTGACTGGGGAAAGGAAAGGTGCAGAGTGGGGCTGAGAGGTGTAAAAAAATATCCCAAAGGATAAAACAGCATGTAGGCAGAAAACACCTCATCTGAGATGGCACAGTAAATCAGGGCATTGCTGCAGGCTTTGGGATGTGCTGACCATTAGGACAGGCAAGCTCTTGCAGAGGACAGGAGTTTAGGATACATCAAATGGCCTAATTGGAGAGACCAGTAGGAAGATAAAGGGATGACTATGATCTGCATTACAAAGCAGATCAGGTTGAATGATTGCAAAGGTCCCCTCTGGCATTGAATTTTTTTGTCTGTGGAAGGGTTTCATTTAAATAATTCATAACGAAGAGCAAATTCTGAACAATTGCAGAAAAAAATTCAGTACAAGCCTGCTAGGGATTGTGGGATTTGGTCTTCAGTGTCTGAGCTCTTGAACTTTCCTAATGAAAATACTAATAACTTTTTAATTCTCAGCTTCAAGCCTCATTGCAGAAAATCATCAATGATATATTCAATTGCAAAATTCACAGAGGGCTTCACAGTTATATAAATCATTCAATTAAAGAGAAACTGCATTACATGACTGAGTCAACCAAATGGAGTTTGAGAGTGGATTCAGTTTTGTACTTTTCTTTAAAGGTATTGTGTGCAGAGGTATTTGCTATTCATTTAAAAACTGAAATAAAATTTCAGAAAATTGCTTTTTTTTTTTCTGCACAATCTAAAAAAGGAGTATGATAATTATTATGCTTCTTTCCAGTGAGGATTGTCTCCTATTTCTTAAATGTGTTTTGAACCCTCAGCAACCCAGAATGGTTGTTTTTATTTTTCTTTTCTGCTTGTGTTGTTATGTCTTTAGATTTATGAGTTTACAACTATTTCTAAGAGATTAATTTTCAGAGGAATTGTAACTAGAAGATCTAGAAGGTCCCTTCCAACACAAACCATTCTATGATTCTATGTTTCCATGAATTAGTCATAAGTGTCTTATTTGAATGACATTCAGATGACAAGAATATCAGCATTGCTTTGTCTGTGAGCAAACACATTTGATACCTCTGAATAGTTTAGTCCATACCCCCTTGCCAATGTTCTGCCACCCGTCTCAGCCATTCTCACTGTGCTGCTTGGGTGGAGTGAGTTATTCCTGGCATCAACAGAGTCCCATGTAGCAGTTTTCACAAATCTGGTACCTGATAGTACCGTGGTTGTCCTCTACCTCTTCATGACCCTCATCTGGGTTGTGCTTGAAGGCAGAAGTTGCAGAGTGTGTGCTCTCACACCTCAGACCACTTGCAGTGCTCAAAAGGTCCAACATTAATTGTGAGAAGCAAATAAATAAATATATATATGACTATGTACAGCAAGATGGATTGCTCAGTGTGTTGCAGGACCAATGGAAAGATGGAAAGAAATATGGTCTTCATTGTAATGATTGTGCTTCTATAACCTGAGGCATCAAAAACGTCATAGTGTTTATGTGCTAATAAAATCTTAGCAGTAATTCTCCCTCCATGCACAAAGCCTTTGCTACAGTCTGTCCTCTGAATCACCTTTAAGGAAAAAAATTAGTAATTTCATTCCTCCTTAGGGAGGGATAAAGTTTATGCTGCTGTGAGACTCTCAATGTTGGAGCAATGCATGGGCTGTTGTGCATGGGAGTTTCTGGAGTGCCTGGGAGCTGCCTATTTAGGGAGATGTGGGAGGGAAAATGGATTGGATCAAAACTTTCAAATCTAATGAGTACCTGTTAAAGATGCATCATCTGATCATTAGCTTAATATTATTGGAAACCAAAGTAAAAATCTTTCCTATAACATTCATCTGAATTTGTGGAGACTCACCTTCAATTTTTCTGGATAAAACAGCCTGGCTGGGGCTCCTTGCTTGTCTAATGGTAGAAGTGAAACATTTCAGTCTCTGCTGTTATGAACAAAACGTATGTGATACTGAAATAAATAAATAAACATTGAAAAATCTCCTTGGTTCCATTCTCACTTGTGATTTGGCAGCCAGAAAAACAAATCTTCAGGAACCATCTGTAGTGAGCCTCTAAAAGCCCTTTGTGTATTCAGAGGTGGGTGGGATGGCTGGTCTTTGACGTGGGTGCTCTTTTGAATTCAGAGAGCAAAAGTCAGAGCACCATATGCAGTATCCATCTGTCACCAGTGACGATGTGGACCTGTGATGTGGAAAGCTGTGAGCCTATAAAGAGCACTTGTTTGCAAACATAACATATAAAAATGGGTTCAGGAGTACACTGGAGCATTTCTCCTACAAAGACAGGCTCAGAGGGTTGGCGTTGTTCAGCCTGGAGAAGAGAAAGCTCCATGAAGACCTTAGAGCATCTCCCAGTGCCTAAAGGAGTTACAAAGGAGCTGGAGAGGGGCATTTGGCAAGGGCATGGAGTGCCAGGACATGGTGAAATGGTTCCACACTCACAGAGGACATGTTTAGATTAGATATTAGGAAAGAAATCTTTCCTGTGAGGGTGGTGAGGTCCGGGCACAGGTTGCCCAGAAAAGCTGTGGATGCTGCATCCCTGGAAGTGTTCAGGGCCAGGCTGGATGGGGCTTGGAGCAACCTGGTCTAGTGGAAGGTGTCCCCGCCCATGGCAGGGGGGCTGGAACTGGGTGGTCTTTAAAGGACCCTTCCAACCCAAACCATTCTATGTTTTATGATTCTATGATCAGCACTGAACAAGCCCTGAAATTAGGGGGTTCTGGGACATTAATTGAATTTCTGAGGCATCGAGAGCCAATTAACACCATCAATGATGCCTGAGCACCCAACCTCATCTGAAGGCTGGATCTGAGACGCGCTCAGCATCCTCAGCTGATCTCAGGGTGCCAGTGTGCAACAAATCACGAGAAGTAAATACCAAGAAATTATAGATAATACCAGAAGGAGGAGGGGAGGAGAAGATCTGGTTAGAGTTGAGGGGTGGAATCACCCAGGTTTGACATAAAGCATGGGATTTGGTCTGATGTACATATCTAAGTAGTCACAGACCTGTTAACTATGAACAGTGGAATATAGAGGGTTTGTCACCTCAGCAGTCTTGGTGTGTTTTAGCTGTTTGCTCCTGGCCTTGACAAAGAAGTTGAGTAGCTTTGAGATATGTGAAACATCCACTCTATGTCTAAAATCTCCTAAACTTCCTATTACAGGTTAACCTGCATGAATATGATTTTCTATAGAACATGATATTCTTTTGGTGTTCATCTAATAATGCACATCAGATCCCATCTCTTACACCTCTATTTCAGGCTCATATCAAGAAAATCTCAATGTATGCATCCTATACAAGAGGAAGCAGAAAGTAGCCAGGATATACTCAATGCCTGCCTGTTCCCCTAGACATGTAATTGGCTCCTTCCTCTGTGCTGGGGTGGAGCTGTAAATCACCGCACGGTTATAAAGGTGAATGCTAATGCTGAGTGACACTCACACCCTGAAGACTGCTAATCAATAAATAAAGGCATTTTTTTCACCTTACATGGTGTTGATGTATAGGCTAATCCCAGGTCTGTAATTCTTCTCTCTATTCTGTCTGTGCTTTTCTCTCTGGCTCCAGATGCTGGCATTTTGTTTATGAGGGTCTTGATGGGGTTTGTTCTGCTCCTGGGAGGTCTCATCTGTAATTTACTGCAGTCAGATTTGTGAATGTGCTTAGGAAAAGTTATTCATACCCAGAACTTCTATTAAGCCTAAGGAAAAAGATTTTAATTAGGTGTAATGGGGTTCTGATAGGTCTCATTCGAGACTGGTAGTTTATGTCTTTGTAAGACCACCTCATCATGATAAAATATCTGATCTTCCCTTATCAACCACGAACATTTTTACTGCAGTCAAATTATCTTTTAAAATTCTTTCTTCCCACAAAATCATCTTTTTTTTTTTTTTTTTTTTTTTTTTTAAGTGAACAGAATGTAGGTAGATACAAAAAAACA
>VXBX01006278.1:0-46606 GCA_013400415.1 Scytalopus superciliaris | reverse complement strand
TCCCCCAAAATTATTTTTTTTTTTTTTTTTTTTTTTTTTTTTAAGGTAGCAGAGGTTGGCAGGAGCAGAAGAAAACCAAAACATTAAACCCAGTTTGACAAGATGAAAAACTGTTTGATTAGAAGGTTTTGCGGTGGGGGGTTTTACGTCAAAACATTTTGGCCCAAACTCAAAACACTTCAACATGAGGAAAAATGAGTGAATGGCTGTAACTTATAAGCCAGACAATGGCTTTTCAGATCTCTATGACTTTTTCACATGATTTCAAACTTGAGTCCTGAAGTTTGAGATGCAGTGAGATGGTTTTCAGATAAGTGTCCCCTTGCTGCAATATTATTATAGTTCCAATAACCTGTTGAATAGAAGCAAAGGTTCATATAAATGGCAGGTTTTTCAGACATCATGAAATATGAAAACTCAACCTTTGGTAGGGTCATATATTTCCTTTTGACTGTCACTACTTCAAAACCTTTAAAAGCTTATTTGCTTTGAGTGATCTATTCCTTAGGAAGAGTATATAATTTACCTGACATTCTCTGCTGTTTTGCTTGAGATAGCATGTGAGTTGTGTGGTCAGCACTTGTCTCAAATATATCATCCAGCAGCATAGTACAGATATTTCATACATAAATCTTTTATATAATACCTAATAGATCATATAGCCATCTGTCTTCACTTCCTCTGTGTCTCGTTCATACTTTGATATGGTATCACAGAATCATAGGACATGGAGTTGTTTGGTTTGAAAGAGAACTTCTACCATAGTGCAACCCCCCTGACATGGGCAAGAACATCTTCCATTAGACCAGGTTGCTCCAAGCCACTGACCTTGAACACTTCTGGGGATGTGGCATCTACATCTGAGCAACCTGTGCCAGTGTCTCATCACTCTCATCTTTACAAATTTATTTGTCATATCCAGTCTAAATCTACACTCTCAGTTTAAAACCATTGCTTCTTATCCTGTCACTACAGGCCTTGCTGAATACTGTCTATTTTCTGATGCCCTCCACCTCCCCTTATACATGGAAAGGCTTCAAAAAGTCTCCCTGGAGTTTTCTCTTCTCCAGACTCACCAATATCGACTCTCATTGAGACTGAGGATTGTTTTGATTCAGATGCAGCACCTTGCTCTTGGCATTGCTGAACTTCATGAGGTTTTCAGGGACTCACTCCTCAAGCCTGTCAAGATCCTTCTAGATGGCACTTTATTCCTTGAGTGTATCAACTGCACCACTCATTTTGGTGTCATCTGAAAACTGTCAGTGTCAAAAATCCCACTGTCTATGTCATTGCTGAAGATATTTAATAATGTTGGTCCCAGTATGGACCCTGGAAGAATGACTCTTTTAGTGGTTTTCACTTGCACATTGAGCCAATGACTAGAACTATTTGGATATTGCCATCCAGCCAATTCCTCACCCATCTATCAGTCCATCCATCAAAACCATGTCTCTTCAATTCAGGGGTCAGAATGTTGTAGGAGACCAAATCAAAGGCCTCACAGAATTCCAGGTAGATGACATCAGCAACTCTTCCCTTGTCCACTACTGCAATTCTTCTGTTCAGGAGCAGCTCTGCTGAGGAGTTACACAGGCTGTGAAAATGAACCAGGGATAAAGCAGGCCATAAACCTTTTAAAAGTGTGTTACAACAGTGGATTCCATCCACCTTTAATTCTTAGAATCTGGCATTAACATTGTGGTAAGAAGAATATGGAGTGATACACACTTGTCCTATTCAAATAATGTGATTGTTGTGAAACAGAGCAAGAGCTCTGGTGTTGCCTCTAACCAATATGAGAGATGTGAAGCATCAGGAATTACTCAAAAGGCTACAAATCACTGCTGAGCTTCTTAAGAGATGAGGGAAGCTGAGAGCCCCAGAAGATTGACTCATAACAGGCATTTAGGTCCTAAAGACTGATTGATATATTGTTTTGCCTGAATGCATCAATGCCAGTAAGAAGGGCAAATCTGCAAATTATGTCATCATTCACTGCGAAGTAGTTACAGTGTGACATGTCAACCTGCTTGATTCGACCTGCCATCCAGCAAGCTGTGCATCAGAGCCTCTAATTTATTAAAATGGCTGTTTTATTTTTCCTTTGAAAAGGATTTCATAAACAGCTCATTTGAAGGATGATATTGAGTGTCTTTTGCTTCATTAGTTTCTTTCACCATATACTATGTCTTAGAGCAAGGCAGGGAATTATAAGACCATTATAAGGATCATAACTATTGCTGTCAATAAAACATACAAGGTTGAATTCAGAAAATAATTCCCCCTGGTTGTAATTGGCAAATAAAATTGATTTTTTTTGTGACCTTTATGTCTTTCTTTACAGTGGGGATTAGGCTGGGATACTCTAGACCCATGTTTTAAAGAAGATAGTATCTTTTTTTCACCTAGAAGTTTGTCCCGACAGGAAAAGGGAGGAGTAAACTATTTTTCTGGTATTTCTTGCCATCCGGTCCCTTGATCAAAGCTAAAACTAGGAAACATTTCAGATATCTAGGAAGTGCAGATCAACAACCTGTATATCCCAATGTGCAGTGACTCTGGCAAGTCTGGGATTTGTTGACTTTTCTGCACTCACTGGGAATATGCTGGATGCCTCTGCGTCTAATCTGAGGGTCCAGAAAATGGAAAGAAAACTGGGAGCTTGCAAGGGATACCTGTGGTCTATTCTGCTGTGGCTCATTGCAGTGTCTTGGGTGTTTGGTCCTAGGTAATAAGGCTCCTGGGGTTGCTCTGAGGAGTAAGGTATCATCCTATGTCATGCCAGAATGGGATCAATACTTTGCACCCCTTTACATAACCTCTGCCACCTGGTACCAGTCCTGTGTTCCCAGAATTTGAGTGGAGTAATCAGTAATGTTGATCTTTCCAGAAGGGAAATATTTGACTTTTTTTTTTTCCTTTTGAAATAGCTGTTGCTTATTACTTTAGTATTTCTGGTCTATCAAATAATGTATTAGAGTAGAAAAGGAAGTTGGTCTTGTCAAAAGAAAAAAAAGAACCTAATCCAGGTGTTACTGATTTTAACATTTCCTCTCTTGAGATTTGCCTCCCATCCTTTCATTGGCTCGGTGATGTGCCTTTGAAACCTCCCTGTTGCCAAAGTATGGAGTTAAAACTCAGATATCACACTTGTACTTTTTAACACATGAGGAGGGGCAGGATCATCTGACTTTCCTTCAGCTCATGTGAGATGACTGTGTGTTCTCAGAAAGGCAGTTGCTTCTCCATCCCTGCTGTCACTGAGCCCTTGGGGATCTCATAGAGCCTGTGGTGGGACACTGCTGAACTCAAACTGAACTCAAACCAGAGCGACTCACCTGCAACACAAAAGCTCAGTATCTGGACAATGAACTATCAGTGAGAAGATTGTGAGGGTGAAAACATGAGGGAAAACATAAAAGATCAAAAAGCTTAAAAAAGTATTGATTTTATGTAGAACTTTCATAAGTCAGTGGAAGGTCAGCAATGGTAGGGGAATCATTGGGTGGGGGATGCTTAATTCTGCCTGTGCTCAGTCTGCTGGATGGTGAGGCTGGATGGCAGCCAGTAACTGAGCCCTTGGATTCAGATATTTTCTTTTCTTCCCTTCCCCCCCTTTTTTTTCTTTTTTTTTGAGTGTCATACTTACAAAATTAGGTTTTTATCCTGAAATGAAAAATTGATGATAGGGAATAAAACTGAAAATAAAATATTTTAAGGGATTTATATAAGTGTGAAAAAACCCTCACCCCAGAACAAGAAAAACAAAGCGTGAAATATCAAGGATCCATTACGGAGTATTTGTCTTTCCATTCCTTCACCATTGCAAATCTTCTAAAAAATTATTATACGTTGGTGCAATAGAGTTCATATCCCTGCTCAGCTCAGGTTTGGGACTAAAGATTTCAGAAGGGGTTACTGTGAGTTGGAAAGGTTTTGTGTTAGAGCAAATGCTGACAGTTCCAGGTGGTGTGGCGGGCTGGAGGCAGCACATCTGTAGCAGCTGGAGTGTAGCTCACCTGAAATTTGTTTTCCCCATGCCAATAGACGTGGTCCTGCTCTTGGGAACAAAGCAAAGCTTCAATGGTTCTCTAAAGGACTTTTCAGGCACATTATTGGGAAAAAAAATGTGAACCAGAAGACGTGCGAAGTATGCTACTGCACCGTATGACTGAAAACAGAGACCCTTTCCCACTTCCACCCCATTTTGCCTTTGCTTCTGTGCAAATATTCAATACTGATACCAAAGTAAAAGGTTTGAAAATGGAAATTATAAGTGCTCCACAGTTTTTTTTCCTCTAAAAAAATCTTCCCGGGTAAACAATAGTCCCCCAAGTAGGAAAAATTCCCTCTAAAAATTCTTGCAGTGCTCCCCTCCTTATGGTTTTGGGGACTACCTCCTGATTTAAGCACACTTGGCAGAGGTAATGCTGGTGAATAATCTTTTTTAACCGCACAAGGCTTCAGTGAGGCCGCTGAACAATGCCACAGGCAGAATTCATTGGGAGACATTAAATAGTAAAGTTTAATACATTGAAAATGAGTTTTAAATTGATTAAGGCTTATAAACAACACAAGCTTGGGTTCTCATTTTTTTCCAAGTTTGTTTTTACTTGTGCCTTATGAAAATTAATCCATTTTCTCACATGTAATTTTTTTTCAGTACTTTTTATAGGTTGACTTGATTGCTGTCAATTCATTTCTTTAATGTAAGCAATTAAACGGTTGATCGTTTTGCTGGCTTTCAATTATCTTCCTGCCTGACAATTGCTCCAGCTGTAACTAATTTTCCTTCTTTATGTTCCTAATCCCGGCCACATCAGCTGTGTCTGGCAGACAGTGGGAATGTCAGGTGTTAGCTGAGGTGAAGGAGAGGGAGTCAGGGGGGAGGCAGTGGCTGGAAGAAAGTCCCTTCCTTTGTGTTCCTTTGTGTTCCTATTTTGCTGGTGTGAGCTGAGAAATGATCCCTGGGATAAAGGGTGGTGTGGCTGAGATAGTGAACAGAATTCCCAGTTGTTAGAGGAGGTGACAGATTGTGGGCAGTCAGTTGGAGCAGACGCTGATGCCTCTCTCCATGTTTATAAGGAATTTGCTTGGCATGCCCAATATTGAGGATTACTGTGTGTATGATAACAAGAGATCAGGGCTCATTGAAGTGTTTCTTGAGAACCTGAATCTACATAAGAGTTTTGAGGGGTAGGGAAGAGTGGAATAGAACAGAGTCAAAGGCTTCCAGCCTGGCATAAGGACTGAACTGACACTTCCTCTTCACATTGGCATAGAATCATAGAGTGGTTTGGGTTGGAAGGGACCATGAAAGATCATCTGGTCCAACCCTCCTGCCATGGGCAGACACATCTTCAGCTAGACCAGATTTCTCAGAGCCCCATTCAAGCCTGAATGTTTCCAGGGATGGGACATCTACAACCAATCTGGGCAACCTGTTCCTTCTTCCCTATTAATAAGAGGTTTTCATTACAGTATTGGATCTTTCAGCTCAGGCTATCCATTCTGAGGTCAGGGGTTGAGCCTTCCTTGTTGAAGACTCTTCCAGGAACACAAAGCTTTTATGGTTTTCCAGAAAATTTGTGTGTTTCTTTTCATTTTCCTTTTTGTATTGCATGTTGCTGGAATTTTTCAGACTATCCTGATGCTACTAGACACTTGCTGTAGCCCTTGAAGCAGGAAAATGGTCCTGGCAATGACAAGGTCTGAATCAAATATCCAGTGAAAACTGAGGGAAACTGGACTTATGGCAAGCTTAGTATTTTGAGATAAATTGTTCAGGCAAGTTGTTAACCCTTTGGTGACTGGAGTCACCACAATCCCTTATGATTGGAGTCATAACGGCCCTGTTACTCTGGTGGTCCTTATTCTGGCTGAATTATTTAGTTCAGCTCTATAGGGGCAATAGATTATGGAAAGTACTGTAAAAATATGCTCTGGATCTCAGCTGTTGAATCTAAAACATTATGGCAATCCAGTGCCAAACCTACTGACTCCAGAACCAGAGATATCTGTCCCACCAGAACAGATACTACAACAAGACTAGTTAACTGCAGGAATAATTAACCAGATATGAGAATTAGCACAATTACCCAGCTTTCTTTGTCTGTTTCTGGCTTTTATTTACAGTGTGGAGCTCTGTCCAGAGTCATATCAGCATGTTAAGAGCTGGTTCAAGGCTTTCTAACCTAGCACTGCATCCTCTGATGGAGATTCATGTTCCTTTGTCATCCTTCTTCCCACATTTCTCGCTTAACTACCACTACCTGCTGCAATTACTTGAGTAAAGTAATTTACAGGGCAAAGCTTAAAAAGATGAGTCCTTGTGGCAGGAAGCTTTCAATGCTGGAAACATTGTTCATGTGTTTGTGAAAGTTCATGTACTGGAAACCTGCTTATACTTCGAAGGACCTGTCTCTGGGCAGGGTTTCATTATGGGCAAACTTTCCTGTTCCTCCTGTTTTGACAATGTCTGTGGTGTTGTAAATACTTAATATTGACCATCAGGATCATGATAGTTGAAGTCAGCAGCACTACACAGGGTCCTACAGGCAAAAGTGCTTGGCAAACTAGAGCTCTGATCTCAGAGGAACTGAGAATTAGTTTTACAGTAGCATCATGACAGCTTTGCTTTTTCTACCTGTGCAAGGCACTGATTACCCTCAGTGCTTGCTGGAGACACCCTTGCAGCAGATAACTGTGTCTCAAGGGCTGAAGGGAGTTACAGACAAACTTGTGCCTGAGAGCAACATGCGGCCAAGGAATCCCACTGTCAGTCATGCCATGCAGAAGCCCTTTCTCATGAAACTCAGAAGAAGAGTTTAACTCTAAAAATGTTTGTGAAAGCTCATTAAAGGATTTTCACAGCTGGACTGAACTCATCACAATATAAGAAAACCTATAAAACAATGGGAGCAAAAGGTCATCATCATCATCATGGCTAGGCTTCCAAACGAAGATTTGAGAAGGGCTCTACCCACATTTCCTACAAGCGCGCTGGTGGCTAAAAAGGCCAATGCGCGATAGGCAAGTCCGGTCACAAAAGGCACAGTGGAAAGTCTCCACAGGCTGTATTGGCGAGGCACGGTTCTTTCTGTGCTGTCTTTTTTCTTCCAGACTGATCCTGCGTGCGCTCTCAGAGTAAGCAGCAGCGTTATAGATGGTGTGCCTCTCCACGGACACCCCCTTGTCGCGGGGGAGAACCTTGCGTACCCTTATGAGGTTGCGAGCTATGCTGGCGGCGGTTTGTGCCTCCAGTAGGGTCTCCCATGCTAGTCAGGTCTCAACTGAAGGGTCAGACAAAGTGGGAGCAAAAGGTAAATAATTTGGATTGGACCACTGGGGTTACCAGAGGAAATTTTGTGAGAGTGTTTCACAGCCAGGAGTGTGTTTTTAATACCTCCTCTCACTGTAGCATGGGCCATGGGGAAAATTTGCTAGCAGTGGGGAGTGATAGCCATATAAAATAAGGAAAGCCTTTTTTCCCTGCGGTTTTCAGGAAAAGTATGAATGTAATTAATGTAAAATAAGTTTTATTATGTCAGGCAAATTTGTGAGAAATTCAGTGAAGACAGTCTTGCTATTTCCAGTACTCTAAGACAGGTCAAGTGAACACTCTACATGAGATCTATATAATGAAGAAAGACATAAAGAGAGGTAACAGAGAAAAAGCAGAAAGCCGCTGTTTCCAAAGAGGTATCTGTCTGATAGATGAAAGTGTCTGAAAACTGAAGGAGAGTCTGATGTCCATCTGCTGACATGTTCAGTGAAATATTGTATGGCATTGGAATATTTCATTCATAACTCGTAATAGTTCATCTCTAAGGGGTAGCAGAGGAAGGTCTGCCTCTGCCTTGCATTTTGGCAGTGGGTGGGTAACTTGCTGTGCCAGGAAGTGAATGGGGAAATCTGGGCTGTTTTTTGGCTCTGGGGTTTTAGAAAATAAACAAATTTGGTTGCTATGACCATCATAGAATAGAATAGATGGGAAAAGACCTTTAAGGTCATCAAGTCCTACTGTTAACCCAACACTACCAAGTCCACCATTAACCCATGTCCCTAAGTGCCACACTGACACGTATTTTAAATACCTCCAGGGATGGTGACTCAACAACTTCCCTGGGTATCCTGTGTGGCAGATGCCCTTGATCCCTTAATTAAACTTGCAGAAGTTTGGCACAGGCTCTAGGGAATTCCTCTAGTTTCTGTCTGTTCTCTGAAAACCCAGAAAGGAACAGAGTGACACTGTAAGCACCAATGCATATGAGCTTGGAATACCAACCATGCAATTAATGAATGAATGAATGGCCTTTCCAGGACTCATTTCTAAAGGAACAAGGGAAGTTGTGGGCACAAGGAGCATCATAGCTTTCCTATCACATGTAATTTGACTATGAGTCAGCTGCTTTGTTCCATAAAGAGGATAGGGTAGGTGAGCCTTCTTTGATCTCTCCCAGCTAAGCAGCCTGGCTGCATGGTGGTGATCTCCCCTTGGGCTGGAATGACCCTTGACATTGTTTCTCAGGGCAGAGAGACCTTTCATCAAAGGTAGATCTTTAGGAATTGGTTGATAATGTTCATAAACTTGAAGTACGGTAACTTTGACACGTTTTGGTAGTTTAGAACAGAGTTTAGAATAATAGCGTGAACCTTGCCATCAAACTTTGTTAAGTCACTTTTTTTACAACATTGTACTAAAATCACCTTTACTAATGTCTTTGACAGTGGTTCTTTAAATGATCTAAATCACCCATTCACAACAGAGTGGTGTAGCTGGCAGGATGGCAAGTAGTACTATTGATTTCTTACAGAAACATGGAATGTCTGAGTCCCAAATTCTCAGAAGAATGGGCTCATGACCACTGTCATGACTTGAGTGCTATTCAAAACCAATTAAAATTAGCAAGAGGAATTATTAAAAATTGTAAAGGAAAAGGAATTATTTGTAAGAAGTTAGGCAGCTGCCTAGAAGCCACCTGTCTGGATAGGAAAATGCACAATGGAGACATTCTATGTGGGGAAAGGGACTTTTGTCTTTAATACGAGCAGTTAAACAAGTTGAGCCACTAAGGAGTGACCTTAGGAGACTTGGGGTTTTTTGCCATTCTTGGACTTCTGGGACAATGAAGCTGGTGAACAGTTGAGAGAGTAAGCCATATGAGGAGTGGCTGAGGGATCTGTGGGCATTTAGCCTGGAGAAAAGGAGGCTCAGGAGAGACCTTACCACTCTTTACAACTTCCTGAAAGTAGATTGTAGCAAGGTGGGGGTCGGCTTCTTCTTCCAGGAAACAGGACAAGAGGAAATGGTCCCCAGCTGCACCAGAGGAGGTTCAGGTTGGACATCTGGAAGAATTTCTTCACTGATAGGGTGGTTGAGCATTGCAATGGCCTGTGCAGGGAAGTGGTGAGGCCACCATCCCTGGAAGTGTTCAGGGTAAGACTGGATGTGGCACTCAGTGCTGTGGTTTAGTTGACAAGGTGATGTTCAGTCAAAGGTTGGACTTGATGGTCTTGGAGGTATTTTCTAGCCTTAATGATTCTGTGATTCTCTGGTATCAGGAGTGATACCAGCATGCATCCTCTGGATATCAGGTTATTCCTTTGACAATAGTTTATCTTTTCTAAGGAGAACCAAAATAAATTCACACACTAACAAGTCCGACCCAGAGGGTGAAGACCCTCATTGCTTTTATTTATGTTAATCATTACAGTAACTATAGTAAATTCTGCACCATGCACTATATGTCTTTCTTAATTGTGGTTGCAATTTATTGCAGAAGTAATTATAAGGGAAGGCGATGAGGGCACCCTGACCACTGAGATCCGAAAGGAAATTTGGGATTATGAGACTCAATTTGAAAGGGGTTCCCAATCTTGGTGGCATCAAGTTAATGTCACTTGTGACCCCATTGACGGTAAAGCCACAGCTTTTGTTTTACCAATACTCAGTGCTGCAGTACACACCATAAACCCAATTATTGTGCTGATCAAACCACAAAGGAACTGTCCTCCATCAGTTAGAACATACAAGTGTGAGCCCCAAATGGGAATAAATGGCAAACTATTGATGTTGGTGCATGATTGTACAGGAATAGCAAAGATTTATTTGTGAAAATAATACTATTAAGGCCCAAGTAATTTACCTTGACATTGAACAAAATGCCATTTTGAAATACATCCTGATGACACCTTTGAGACTGTACTCATGCGTGTTGGAAATGGATGTATTTGTATGAGACCCCTTTGTGATCCTGTATTTATGGAAAATGCCACTATAGAGACCTACAATCACTTGAATACCTATATATGTACTTTTATCAAAATTATGGGATGTAACTTTAACTGTTGAGGTCCTGTCACAACCCACCAATTACTACAATCCAACTATACTCTGTGTGTCAAGTTTTATTGCCTACCCATGTTGGAGTGAATCTCACATTAGTAAGAAAACTGTTGCAACATAATGATCTGAGTTAATTGCTAAAATGAATTCAGCACAATGAAGAATCCTGATTACCACCCATCATGGTGCAGAGAAGATACAACATGTCCTAGACAGAGTGAAGAAAGATGGAGGACATCTTTGGTGAGAAACTGTTTTTGGATGATCACTAAGAGCAACTGGAATTTTGAATTTGATGCTGCATCCAGTTGTAGCTCTTCTAGTGTTGGCTTTATTGTGTTTACTGTTTATAATCATTCTGTATACCAAAGCTTGGCATAAGATGAGACAAATTATGCCAATCCAACATGTAAACCACATTCAATTAACTGATTATATGAAAAACTATAATTAACACTAATTCTGACACTTAAACTAAAAAAAAACCTTCTCAAGTAATTGTACTCTTACCTCTGATCTGCAATATACTTCTGACACAGAGGCAAGAGATAACTGTACTACCATTCAGGGAGTTGGTACTGTGGATTGACTGCAGTCATGGGTTGGAAGGACCCAAAACTGGATGCAGGATTTGAGGTGTGGCCACAGCAGTGCCCAGTACAGATAGACAATCACTGCCCTGGTCCTGCTGTTGCTGATACAGCCCAGATTGCCACTGGCCTTCTTGCCCACCTGGGCACACACTGGATCATGTTCAGCTGCTGTAAACCAGCACCCCCAGGTCCTTTTCTGATGTACAGCTTTCCAGCCTTTGTCATCCCTCAGGCTGTATCATTGCATGAGGCTGTTGTGACCCAGTGTCAGGACCAGGCACCTGGCCTTGTTGAACCTCATACACTTGGCCTTGGCCCATTGGTCCAGCCTGTCCAGATCCCTCTGCAGAGCCTTCCTGCCCTCCAGCAGATCAACATTCCCACCCAAAGTAGTGTCTGCTGTAAACTGACTGAGGGTGCCTTTGGTCACCTCATCCAGAGCATTGACAGACATTAAACATAACTCACATGATGGTATTTATGAAAACTGCGTGGTTTTGTTAACAGCACCTTGGTTGTACTTCAGACTTGATGTGACAGTGATCCCTCTGCTCCTAAAACCCGTGTATGGAAGAGGTGCAAAAGCCATGTGTCAGTGTCCTGCATAAAACCCACAGATGAATAAAGCTCTTGTGTGATTTGTCTGAAGCGGATTCTGTGCAAAGCTGACGCACACAGCTACACCTATTTCAAAGAGATGTTTTGGTGTCCCAACAGAAATTTATTGGAATCATCTCCCACTGAGGCCTCCACAAGGAGCTTTCAGTTGATGATATATCTGCTAATAGCAGCCAGCAGAGATGCTTCTCCTTTCTTAACCTTTGAAGCAGATGGCTGCATAAAACTACATAACTAGCAAAACAATCATCCAGGTAGTGCCTGACAGTGCTTTCCTTTTTTTTTTTTTTTTAACTTTGTTTTAATGGATGTGACAATATTCTCTGTCTTGATGCAGGAAAAAGTAAGCAATCAAACCTGAGGGGCAAGCAGCAGCGAGTGGTGAGCGAGCTGGGGAAGGCACAGCACCTGGCAGTCTTCATAGAGCAGCCAAGAGAACCTGGGGAAGCTCAAGGTGTTTACGAGGATGCTGGGGAATGCTACGCACAGTGCTTCTAAATTGCTATCAACCTCAGAGATGAATTCACACAAAATTTTACTGATGAAAATTCAGAAATAAAGCAAACAAGCTTTGGGTTTAAGTCTTTTTTCAGCCTTCAGTTTTTCATGGCAGCAAAGTCCTGCATACAACCTGCCAGTGGGAAAAGTTCACGCTGAAATGCAAAGTCACTGAATGGGAAGCATCTGATGGGCTGTGAGGACTGGCTCTGATGGCTTTCTCTCCTGGTTATATTGAAAACTGGGGATGATCCAATGCTTGGAGCATCCATGCAGGATGTGGGATCTGTTCCTGGCTGCTGGTGCTAACTTCAGCTGATTGTTTTCCTCCAGGTTCTCATGAAGGGCCAGAGCTCACAGCCTTAAGACATATTAGCAGTTAGATGTTAAATGGGAGCCTGTCATTGACTTAGTCACCTCCATCTTTCCCTGATCTCCAGAGAGAAGTGAAGATTAAACGAATCAGCTTAGTGCCTACCAGTCACTCCTACCCACTGAGGGTACCTACAGCAGCTACTCTACTAAAAGTGGAGGCATTTAGATTAGGTGTTAGGAAGAACTGTGAGGGAGGTGAGGCCTGGCACAGGTTGCCCAGAGAAGCTGAAGATGCCCCTTCTCTGGAAATGCTCAAGGCCAGGTTAGATGAGGCTCTGAGCAACCTGGGCTAGTGCAAGGTGTCCCTGTCCATGGCAGGGGGCTTGGAATGAGTTGATCTTTAGGATCCCTTCAACCCAAACCTCTCTATGATTCTATGAACTACCTCAATTAGACATCTAAAATTGAATGTGAGGTGTCTGAGCCTGAAATCAGCAGGAAAAAGACCCTAAAAACCTTTGAAGGTCACTCACTTTGCCCAATTTTTCAAATTTATGAGCCTAAGTTTCTTATCTCTGAGAAAGGTGCACGGTATTACAGACTGTAATCAGGCACTGGAGTATCTGCAGTAGCAGGATGATAGTACAAAAAGCATCCTTCTTTTCGTTGTTATGGACTGACTCTATTTAGGTGACAACTCAGCCACATAGACCTCATCCATCCCTTACCTGACCAATTTTTTCCTGCTCTCCTTCCTCAACTATGGGTAATTGTGACTCTCCAATGCTCTTCCAGCAGCAGCTATGGACATTGATATTCTGGCAGAGTCGCTGTCAGATTTATATCATCTGAGAAATATTTCTCTGAAACAAATGAAAATAAACATGTCTTGGGAAAAGAAACAAACAACTTAACTTTGACTTTTGTTTTAGGATCACTTCTCAGCTCTATTCCAGAAATAGAGTCTGTCAGGATGCCTGGGGTTTTTTAATATTCCTAACAAGATTACTATGGCTGGACAGGCAGAAACTGCAAAGTAAGTCCCAGGCATGGTCATCATCCTTCAACTCCAATGTTATATACCTCTTTCCTTCTAGTAATAAAAAATGCCTAACATTAAGCAGATGTATTTTAATAGAACTTAATAGTTGAGCTGAGCTAGAATACAGTAAAGCAAGTTGCTGGGCTGTCATTTCTACCTAATTTTTCACAGCATCTTCCTTTATGCTATTTATTATAATCCTTGTTGACAATTATCATCCCCTAATTTATCCCATGTTGGAGTCCATCTGGTGCCTTAAAAGTCCAGAATAAGTTTTTATATATATATAAAAAAAGGTTTCAGAGCTCATTCAGCAAATTTTGCTGGAAGTATTTATTGGTTCTCTTTACTTGCAAAACCCAAATTTCTCATTTGGTTGTAGTGATGGATACATATATATTTCAGTCCTATTGGTGGATGTGTATGCAGTGCAGCTACTGCTCATTTGTATCAGCAATATGTACACACACACACACACATTGCTATTCCAGTAATACAACATATAAGTCATTCCAGGTTATTCTAAGTGGACCCAGAAATCCAATACATCATTTTGGTCTTTTGAGATTTCCAACTATAAATCTCTGAGTTGTTTGATGTGAACTTCTGCCATTTTTTCCCAGGAGAAATTAACTGGGAGTATTTTGGTCCAAGTGAGCCTAAAATTCACTCTGTACATGTTAAAGATATCTGGAAAATCTTTGTTGCAGAAGCGAAGATGTCCTTACTGGAAAAGAGATGCATATTCTTATCAGATTTGGTGAAGCTGTAATGATATTATCTGTGTTTGCATAACAAGAACAAAAATATACACCCTATGACTGAAGAAATCTGGGTGCTTCCTATGCTGAAATTCTCTGATGGAAATCACAGAAGAGTCCTTTACCCATCACTGATTTTCCTTCAGCAGCTGTTGCAGAAAATGCTGGCACTGAGCAGTTAATTTTTCATGCAGTCAAACACCATGTAATAGGAGATGTGTGTCAGCAGGGCCCAGATACACATCACTAGGCTCGTGTAATCCGGAAATCTTTAAATTGTCACTCTCTAATGGAACAAGAAATGTGTATTCCAAATTCATAAAGATTTATAAACATTCACTGCTGCCATCTGACAGATTTATGCATCACCTGCAGTTTTCTCATTCTTCAGCTCTGTCCTATGAGCCATGGGAAAATGATGTTCCTGTACCCCCATGCAGGGGTGAGAAATCTTAAGAAGGTCAAGTTAGAGAGTCTGGGGAAACTGGATGACTAAGAATGAACCACAGAGGAAGAACAAGCCACTTAAATTGATAAATACTAAGACCAAAAAATTGCATAGCAACTTGCCTTGTGGATGACATCCTTGCCTGGTGTTTGTCAGGGTAGTCACTGGATGCCTTTATTTGGGGGCAGAGGAACTGCTGTGTGTCACTGGAGCAGTGCACAATATTCTGGTTTTTGAATAGTCAGTACAAGACAAAAGGGTTGTCAAAAAATCGTTTTTCTCCCTCCTGTAAGAAGCTGACATTTCATTATAGAAAGTAATACCCTCTGCCCACACACCAGTAATATGTAAGCCTCTTAAAACTGCTCGTTGGGCTATTGCCAGCAAAGAAGAAAGTTGGCCTTTGCTCCTAAAACTGGGAAGCACTTCCATTGAATTTCATTATAATCATGAATCAAGTTCAGCATAATCTACAAATGAAAAGTCTTTTCACCATTAGAACTCAGCCTCATAGCCCTATATTGACTCCACTTATCTGTATTGGACTAAAGTGGTACCAAAGTTTAATGTGACAAATGAGCAATCCATCATTTGCTGCAGGGAATTTGTTACAGTCTAATCATCTTCAGCCTTACAAAAAATGATGACTAATTTCTAGTAGGAAATGGTGTGGATTTAGTTTCCATCCAATGAGTTTGGGTTTGTATTCCTTCTCCAAACTGAAGAACCTTAGTACATCTAATATTTTCCCCTCATGAATTTTGGTTTTTTTTCCTAATCAAAACATTTTTGATTCCCATTTTATGATAAACTAAAAACATTTGGTGTCCTTTACATTTTAATAGTGATTTTTTTTCCCCCATCCCTTGTGCCTTTCTCTTTGCAGAGTCAAGTAATGCTCCTGGCCAGATGTGGAAGTGAAATCACTTCCCAGCATAAAGATATGGATTGCAGGGTGTTATTCTCCTAGCAGATCTGCTGGTGCTGTGGGTACAGGGCTCACATTCACCAGGCATCAGCTCCCTCAGTTCTGGGCATATTGTTAAGTTTGGTTTTGTTGGAAAATCTGTTGCTTACACAGTTCTGTCTCAGCCCATGTTCCTGATTGCTCTGAATCCAGAGATGAATAAATCTGTTTGAATAAGGAAAGTTGGTCAGTGTTGTGGCCACTTCACAGTTGTATTCATAAAATCTGTTCAGTCTCTCCATTAATCCTGCTCCTGTGTCTTCAGAGTATGGCAAGGTTGGTATTATCTGTAAATAATAGTAACAATGATGGGGTTTGGTGTTTATTACAAGAGCATTGATTTGGGTCTGGTTGTGAGAGCTGTGCAAGGCTTGCTGAGATCCCTCTGTGTGGCCTGTCCTCAGCTTGTGTGTCCATAGTGCATGGGAATAGTCTTGCCCAGATATCAGATTCCCTGGCACAGAATACCTCATGTAAATCTTATTTTGCTATGTCTGTGCAGGTGCTTTTGTCAAGGATGTGCAGACCTGAACAAGGACCCACACTCAAAAACGTACCCTTATTATTATACTGACAAGTGTACACGGATTTTGAGAAACACCACTGAGATCAGATGATTTTTGTTATTCCTAAAGCATAGCTCAAGAAACTGGGACACCCACAAAAGGAAAAGACAACACCTCAGTGGGGCTGATTTGATAAAGGACAATGGATTTCCTAATTTCTCCAATGACCTTGCTCATAAATCCAGCCACCCAACTCTGAAAGAGATTCAGAAATGGAATCTGCATAAACCAGCTCCTCTGTTGTGGAACACATCAGCATGTACCCAAAAAGAGTCTTCTGACCTTGGCTTCAGAATAGATTCCTTGGATTTGATAGAGATAAAACCACAGGTGTCATTACCTGTAGAGAAGTAACAAATGGGTTTGTAATGCATTTGTGGAAGAATTTATTAATGATCATCATTTATATACTCCTAGCAGAAGAAAACAGAAGTGCTGAGGTTTTCTCAGTGTGTGTATATACCATTCCAAAGTGGTTGTGTTGTGTAAACCAAAAGGAAAGGCACTGACAGTGAGAGGTGGTCAACAGGAGATTATATCAAGCAAACAAGAGACATCTGTGAGATGCATTTCTGACTGATGATCTGGTGTATAACTGGAGATAGCTCCAGCAATCTGTGCTCAGTTTTATCCTCCATTATTAAACTGGGTAAGTTACCAGCTCCAAGTAATTTGTAATTTTAAATGATACAAGGCTCATGACATTTCTCTTTTGGGACTGTTCCAGTGAGTGGTTCATTGCAATCATCTTCACTTTTAAATAGGTAAAGCTGCTTTGGTCAAACTATTTATCAGTTGACTGTTCTTACTGTTTCCTTGGAAGCCAAAAATGAGATAGAAAAGGAGTGCAAAGGCAAACTTTTGTTGACATCCTTCATGTTTTCTGAGCTTTTTCATTTCTGTTTAATTCTGGTTTTCACTTGGGGAGATGTAAGAACTCCAAGTATTAATGTTTTATTTACCAGCTCCTCTGGACTGGATAAAGTGTTTGTTTGATGTACAAACAGAGAAAGCTGGGTGGAAGTTTTAAAATGTTTTGATGTGCTTCTGTCAGCTGGAATTATGTCTCCTATTTGCCAGTTTGGTTTTTTAATGTGGAATGGAAAGAAGAATGATAATAAACTGAAGGAAAGAGGAAACTTCACAGACATATTTGCCACCCTCATCCAGTGGGGATGAGCTGTCCTGTGGCTGTATGACACCCTTACCCCACCAATACTGTTTTTGTGATCAGACTGGGGCAGAACTTTTATCTCCTTTGTTTTTGAAATTTGTTTCTCAACATACTGTGGTAGGCGAAGAAACAAGCTGTGATGGAATGAGATGAAAGAGAGACAAAAAACAGCAGAACAGTGTTAATGCCTCTATCTCTCCTCAGAAAACTAACTCATTACCAGGAGGCAAAGTCCAGTATTATTCTCCATTAATCCAAATCACAGTTATATATGTTCTTTTAGACATTTAGAGCATTGCAGTGGCTGGAGGAGCCTTAACACAGTTACCTGGTGGTCATATCATTCTCCTGGGAGTGGGAAATCTGGGTATGAAACATGTGGCAAGTGGATCTGTACACAGCTCTTCTCTGATTGCCTGTTGCCAGTCAGAGTGAAGATGTCAAGCAGCTCCAGAGAAGGCCACGAGGATGAGCAGGGGCTGGAGAACCTCCTATGTGAGGACAGGCTGACAGAGTTGATTTGTGAGCAGAGGAAGAAGAAGAAAGTGAGAAAGAGAAAGAGAAAGAAAGAGGAAAGAGTAGGTTCCAGGGAGCCCTTCCAGCACCTTTCCAGCGCTTAAAAAGGGCCTACAGGAAGGACTCTTTCTCAGGAAGAGTAGTGACAAGACAAGAGTAGCAATTTCAAACTGAAATAGAGTAGGCTTAGATTAGATATTAGGAAGAAATTCTTCCCTGTGTGGGACCCTGGCACAGGTTGCCTATAAAAACTGTGGCTGCCCCATCCCTGGAAGTGTTCAGGGCCAGGTTGGATGGGGCTCAGAGCAACCTGGGCTAGTAGAAGGTGTCCCTGCCTGTGGCAGCAGGTTTGGAACAGTATGATCTCTAAGATCCCTTCCAACCCAAACCATTCTATGAGTCTACGAATGTGATTATTTTCACTGAAACACCTGTGGAACAGGAAATTACCCAAAAGAGAAGAATAAAATTTGATTATTTAGTCTGTAATTCCAGTATTTATAAGCATATTTCCACTGTGAATAGGAAGATAGCAGCCAGTTGCCAGGAGACATTATGGAATCAGGTAGTTCAGGAAACTGAGGTCCCAGATAAATACATCTCTTGGGCATCACCAAGCTCCAAGGCTGAACCAGAGCAGGAAAACTCTTCAGAGTTCATTCTCTGTTTCAGTCAATACAGTGCCCCATTCCAAGAATATGGCCTGCTTTTTTTTCTGCATTTTTAGCTGTTTTCAGTCTTTGCCTAATTTTCATTTTTAGCAACACTAATCTGATGCCTGACCACATTTCCCATGGCAACAAGTTCAGACACTGCCCTTTCTGCCTGACAGCTTGTACTGGGTGTCTGTACCTGGGTACTGGCAGTGGAAAGCAACTGGGGCAGTCCTGGGATGAACAATTCCCCTCTGGGGCTCATCCCCACCAGCACCCAACTGCTTGCTCAGCAAGCTGAGCTCCTGTGGCCTGGAGCATCCCTGCAGGGTGGTCCGTGTCCCTCTCTCCTCCCACAAGCCTGTGTTGTTGGATGCAAAGCTTGGTGAGAGAGTCCTGTAGGAGATGACACTGCAACACTCCAGCAGCAGTGTAACTTAATGGGATCTTCCACAGGAAGAAAGATTAATTTATGTACAACATGACTAATTTCAGCCTCTCGAACACACAGGCACTTAGGGGTTTTTATTTTAAACAGCCTCGTAATTCAGGCACTAAGGGCCCTGCTTCCAGGTTGTCCAGGGTGTTTGCAGGGATGTGGAGGACAAGGAAACCAGTTTTTGAGACCCTCTCAACATTTCATGGCTTCTTTATAGGCATGTGCTGGTGGTTTTGGATGTGTCTCATTAAGCCATTGAGGAGCTGACAGTGATTAATCCCTTTATCCTGTCCCACCTCTGTGAGTCATCAGGATTTAATCACCGCCTGTTTCAGAGCTGCTTTGCCATGAGGAATTTCAGGAAGTTGTGTGCTGGGATCTCGATGACCTGCTACTGTAGGTGTCAGCAGCTTGTGCTATTTGGGCCCCCCTCCTTCTTCTGGGGTTTTGCACCTGTGCATTCACACTCAGATCGGATTCATATCAGAATAAACATGTTTTTTTCTACAGTTTATCACAGCTGTAGAACTTTCCAGGGCCTCTGTTTTCTAATACATTGTAGGCACGTTGGCACATGCTGACAAAAGAAGGTGATAGCTACTTCTTATGATTCATAATTTTTCACCTCACAAATCTCACAAGCTCCTAGTATTGCCCCTAATATTTCAGCAATATATTGCAGTGAACTTTCCTCCTTCTTGGCCCAGAATTACAAAGCAACATTACAGTTTACTTCCTTCTACATAATGAATTTGTCTATAAATTTTAATCTCCATATTCTCTCTATTTTATTGGATTCTTGTAAGTGTTATGATGTGCCTTGCTACTTTCCCATCCTCCTTTATTCAATTTATATAATTCCTGTTTATCCAAGACAAACCAAAAAGAGTTTGAAAGGAAAGGGGAAAAGTAGGACAGACAAAGAGAAATCTTGTGAATAATGGGGGAAAAAAGGTACTGAGTTCACTTTTAAATATTATTTTAAGTACTCTGCACATTCCAGTGTTTTCATGACCCACCCCCCCCTGCAATTTAGTGACTGATTGACCTAATTAACTTCCCTCGACCAAACACCTTGGGGCTCATCCAACAGCTTTGTGAAGTCAGGGACTTCAAACCTGCCTCTTGCTCTTATGTTTCATTCCCATTTAACATTCAGTTATTAATTTCTTTTTTCTTGTTAGAGAATGTTGAAGTCAGTACATACATACACTTATATGTGCATATATATACTCAATTTATATATATTCATACATGTACATTTGCACACTATATATATAAATATATGTATGTAAAATGAATCTATGTATAATTTTCACACATATTTGTGCTGTCTTTCTATATTTTTATATAGGAAGAGAAATATGCATGTCTATAAATATGGGCATATTTTTATATATGAACACTTGTGGGTCCAAAGGAGATGGGCAGCCAAACAGAAACACTCTTAGATCACATATAGATCATAAAAATACATATCCTGTATTTTCTTGGATAAAAACTATCCTTATGTGACTGATACTCATTAAAAGGAGGGAATGTAGAAGGGGCTGTAGTGAATATAAGAAGAAGCCTTGAAAGTAAAGCACAGCATTATGCTAGAGGCCTCAAAGGTATGAATATAAATCACAAAAGTTCAATTACAGGGCACTAAGAAATGCAACCTTGACACCTAGATAGAAGAAGATTAGTGTTTACAGGCATTTTTATAGAATTGCATAACAACCACTCATGATGGGCAGCACAAGTGAGGACGTCTGTAGATTGTGTGTGAATTTAACAACATTAACTCACTGAACAGGGACCTCGCTTCCAAATTAGATTTGTGGAATTGGTCTCTCAGGTGTCCTTTGCTGCTGCAAATGTAAGCAGTGCTTAGTTATTATGAGAGGAAAATACACATGGAGGGAGCAGTGGGTGAACACATTGAGTGCCTCTGGCTGCAGGTACAGGTTGAGGGGCCAGACTTGGCCAGAGCTTAATTCATCCCTCCTTGGTTTATGCACAGTGATTTCCCACAGGTGATATCTGGGATTTGGATGGGAACACAGAGCAGGTCAAGCTCCTACAAATCCCAAAGACACTCTGTCCAGCAGTGTCTCGGGATTTTTAGGTAATATCACACATTTCCAGAATCTTCTCCAGAAAGTGAGATCGAACCTGTCATCTGGCCTATAGTAGATCCCACAAAGCTTTATGGCTCAGTATTAATTTAGGGTCCTGTGTTTTCTAATACCCCAAAGACTTTATGAACACTTTGTTTTAAGCACAACTTCAGTAGAGCTCAGAAAATGTTGGGCATGAGCTTGAAATTGTCTACAGGCTTTAGCATCTTCCTTTTTCCTCAGTGAAAGTCTGTTTTGTTTTAACAAGGTTAGGGGAAGAAAATACAGAAACGAGGCCAATGGAAAAGAACAATGCAGGTAATTTATAAGGAGGGTAATACATCCAATTATAATTTGAATCCTAAACAGTGTGCTGTTAAGTGTAACTGCAGCCTGGCATTATTTCTAATTCATTTTGTTGGGCCCATCAAGGAAAGCAGACTAAAGCATGCAATCTACTTTTTTGCCTGGCATTTCTGTATCCGTCAAACCATTTCAAGTAGCCTGAGAGTAATTTCACATTATGACCATTTTCCTTTAAGTTAGGTCAGCTCAAGTGTGGAGAATTAAAATTAATTATTCAGTGAAACAAGAGGCTGAAATGTGATCAAATTTGGCTGGTTTGTTGGTTTGTTTGTTTTTCTCCTCTCTAGGCACTTCAGTTCCCCAGGCTCTGTCCTGCTTTTGTGTGTGACATTTTGAAAGGCAATGACAGATTGTAAATTCATCCCAAGGTTGCTGAACCATTCAGCAGAGTCAAGGGAGGCCTGATGAATTTCTTTTATGTGTCCTGCATAAGTGTGTGTTATACAGTCGTTAACAACATGAGTGATAGTCTGAAGTTTGTTGCAGTTGTGGTACAATCCATCATTGTACCTCTGTTGATATGGAAAATCTCTGCGCCTCCTCTGAGTTGCTTAAATGCCTTTGTGCATAATCTGGTGACCTTGAGGTGAGACAAATCCTAGATGTATGTTTGTGGTATTGACAACAAACTTCAGCTTCAGCAATGTGGTGTGTGAATATGGGTGTCCAGCACTTGCTGAGATGCTGTAGGGTGCCTGAGACAGCCACATGTGGCAGTGAGATGTGCCTTAGGCTTGTAATATATCAGTGCCATTGGCGTGGCAACTGGAGGTTATTTCATGTTGTGATAGATCTTTATCATCCCTGGCAGTCTGGCATTTCCTTAAAACAGCTCATTTAAAGCACCAGAAATTGAAATAGAAAAACTTCAGATAACCTCTACAGAGATGCTGAGGAGTGCAGACTTCGTACAAGGGGTTTTTTTCTAAATTTGAGTCCTGCAGTTCTGGCAGAAAGGTACACTCCTGTCTCTCTGCCTAATGGGATTATACAGAGTGATTGTGCACAGAAACCTCTAGACCTCAAGTTTAACACCTGCTTCCCTTCAGAAAGCTTGTTCTTGTCGCTTTTAGTGTGTTTTCACTGAAAAAGCAAAGGGAAAAAAAGGGACCTGGTTAAATCTGTTCTCCATATGTTTGGTTAGAATAAGTAGAGTTTTAGGAAGAAAATTGGCTACTCTGAGCTTGATCAAAAGTTGTGCTCCAATGGTTCAGTTTCCTTTTCATTCTGAAGAAGGCTTTAGGGAGAACATACAGCACCTTCCAGTGTCTAAAGGGGACTTACTGGAAGGCTGGAGAGGGACTTTCCACAAGGGTATGGAGAGATAGGGCAAGGGGGAAAGGACTTAAACTGACAGATGGCAGTTTCATATTAGATATTAGGAAGAAATTCTTTACCATGAGTGGGGTGAGGCACTGGAATAGCTTGTCCAGAGAAACTGCAGGTGTCCCATCCCTGGAAGTGTTCAAGACCAGGCTGGATAGAGCTATGAGCAATCTGGTCTAGTGAAAGGTGCAGGGAGGTTGGACTGGGATGATCTTTGAGTTGCCAAAGATTTCTATGATTCTGTGATTCTCAGAGGACTTAGTAGGTGAACTGGCTATTCCAGAGGTCAAAGCACACCCTGGGATAACACAGACATGTCCCTGAGTAGCACATAGATATGGTAGAGTTGGTCCCTTGGGTCACAAAGGCCACCAGGATGAGACAGAAATTACACCTCTGTAAGTAAGATAAGGACACATTTTTCAGTCTATTTGCCAAGTTTACAGAAATCCACTTTTGTCTTTAATAGCTCTGTCTTCAACACACTGTTGAAGCTTAGGGAAACTGAGGCACAAAATCAACAGTCCTGGACAGAAGAAAAAATTATCTTTGTTAGTGCCTTTTGTTACTGGTGTTTACAAGGAGAAACAGCTGGAAAAGTTGATGTTGGTATCCTACAATGGTATGTGGTTTAAATGCCATGTGAAGAAGAATGCAATGACACTTTAAACACCTGTAAATAGTTAAGACAGGGAAGAAAGATATCAAAGGACCATCATGAATAACCAGCCAAGAATAAAGCAGAAGACAGTGTAGGGACTGTATCAGGAGGTTTCCAGGGGAAGTGCTGGACTTCTTTTAATGGGAAGATGTAGTGATTGGACAGCTTATGGCATGGAAAATGGCATTGGAGCCTGGGAGACTGATTTATAGATATACATGGTTTAACGGAGCTATCAAGATTATTTGGCCTAATTTCCATCAGTGTTTATCCAGGACTAGTTTAGGTAAGACGGACAGGTATAAAGACTGCTTAAAATTTTTTATTCCTTCCCCAAAGCTGTTCCTTATTTATAATAAACTTTGGGTTTAGGATGGCTATTTTGTCATTGTATTTCTTTTCTCGTCACCTGGTTGATGTAGAAGGTTTTGTTATCTAATACACGAGTGGGAGATCTGCACTCCTCCACTCTTTGCAGGCTGGAGATTGCACAGGTTACACTGAAGTGATTGTCAGAGTAAGACAACTGCCAAACTGCTAAAACAAGAAATCTCAGCAGATTTTAGCATTTTATTTTAGCCTTCCTCTACCTGAAGGGGGCCTACAAGAAATCTGGAGAGGAAGAGTTTACAAGGCTGTGTAGTGACAGGACAAAGGGGAATGGCTTCAAACTGAAGGACAGGAGGTTTAGATTGGATATTAGGAAGGAATTCTTCCCTGTGAGGGTGGTGAGGCCCTGGCACAGGTTGCCCAGAGAAGCTGTGGCTGCCCCATCCCTGGAAGTATTCAAGGCCAGGTTACACAGGTCTTGGAGCAACCTGGGATAATGGAAAGTGTCCCTGCCCATAGCAGGGGAGTTGGAACTGGGTGATCTGTCAGATTTGTTTCAACCCAAACCATTTTAAGATTCTATAATTTAAAGTACACCTTTTAACTCCTGCTCACCCAGAAACCAAATAACTTCGGCAGCCTGGGACCAACCCAAACATCAGGTGACATAAAAGGCTCAAGCGGGAGGTATTAGAAGATGTGTCTGGGTCTGACATCTTTTTTCTGCTCTTTATGGGGTAAAAGAAATCCTGGCAGCAGCAACAGGCAGTGGGCAGCTCCAGTTCTGGAGTGCAGAACGTGGGGATACCACTTAGGAATGCAAACTGAAGAACAGTACCAGCAGAAACTCTTCATTACTAACCATGCATGACATGCTAGTGGGGGAGATTATTATTCCAGGTAGGTTTTTAAATTTTATTTATTTTTATTTTTTATCTATTTCATGTGTATGTTCATTATTTGCTAAAAGGCAGAATGACTTTTGAGTCATTTGGGCTATCTGAAAGCTTCCCACAGAGATTAAACATCTCCTGGGTGGAGTTTACCTGTGCACACCATCAGAATGTCAATCTTACTTCACCTGGAGCCACAGTGGAGTATTTTAACTGGATGTCTTTATCAGATCTCTGCTGACAGCCTGTCAAAACGTTCCTGGGGAGTGACTCATTTGCAAATGGCTTTCCTACCTTTCCCTTCTCTCTTCACTCTCTGTCTCCTTAAACTGCATGCTATAAATAGTACTTGAAAAAGCAGAGTTTGAAAAGCAGTGTATTTCATATAAATCAAGAGTAGGATGTTACCAGGGCTGGAATTTCCTGGAGAAAAAGGTGGATCCAAGCTGTTCTTTTTGTGTGGTTCTGAGGATGACTGTCATAGTCCATCAAAGCAGTGACCTGTCCTCACTGCTGCCATGTGTGATATGGTGGGTGGTTATCCCGCTTACCATTTTCCATGTCATTCCTAGGAGGAAATTTTCTTTCCAATATTGAGTATTTCTTGTTAAGCCATGTAGCTGTTGTAGTACATGAAGATTTATCTTATTAATTTTTATCTTACATACCATGGGAATCACACTGTTAATCAGCACTAGAAAAGGTATTTGATGATGGCTGTTAATAATGTTCTGATACAACTTCTGAGATCATGAAAGGTTGAAAATTAAATTCCCATGCCAAGGAAAATCTCCTAAAATTTCTTTGCAATTCAATGCTTCTGATCTCAGGTTTAATGCCTGTGAAGAATTGGTGGTTTCTGCTGAAATTTCCCCTTTGCATCAGAGACCAAGAAGAAGCCAGTTTGTATTAAGCACATTTCTGTAGGATGTGTATCCTGTATCACTGGAGAAGGAGCAGTGCCCAGCAAGGGGCATCCCCCAGTCCCCTCTGACTTCTTCTGCCTTCCTCCCTAACCTTTAGCTCACCTCATTGCACCTTCTTGGAGGAGACCTTACACACAGGTATTTCAAAACTAAGACAAATTATCTGCCAACACGCAGCTCTCTCAGATCTTTCATGCTGCTAATGGTGTAAGATTGGACTAATCTTTTCTCTCTCACACAGCCACGCTCTGCAAATTGAGTTCAAATGATTTGGAGGAGCATAAACCGGTCTGGCACCGCTCTCATGAATATCTGATCAGCCTAAAACATTTTGAACCCAAGGCTTTTGCAGATGCAGAGGTTTGCTTTTAGTGGTTCTGAATTTGCTATATTGAAGTTAATCAGAAAGAACAATGCAAGGAATCAAGTAATAACCAATATCTGTTATCTCCACACAATGACAAAAATGCTGCCAGCGGTGCAGCTCCCTAAACACTCAAGCAGTGCTGTGCTACACTGGCAGTGGTTAATTGAAGTAGCCAGAGATGAATTAAAAATATATTAACTTTATCTGTCTCATGACTTTCTTGCTTTTTAACCAGTTTTAATTGGCAAAGGTTAGTTTTAGCCTTAGGAGGTGAGTTTTCCTCTATGACCAGTGGAGGAGGAAAGGGCAATATGGAACAAAAGGCTGATAGAGATGTTGATAAATCAGCCTGAAGCTGTTTAAAAAGAAAGAGGGGTTGAAAGCTGATAAACATAGAACCAACACATGGTTTGGCTTTATGAGTGGATTTCTTGTAAAAATGTCATGCCTCTAGTGAGAATTTAAGCCTTTACAGGGCAGGGGAACTTTTTCTTCTGTTCTGGCTCTGTGCTCAGCATCTAATGACAGAACTATATCCCAGAAAATGGTGGGGTAGTAGAGGTGACATTAAAAGGCTGCAGGACCCCCTCCACTGCCCAAAATACTATGTTGGAGCTGTGTCAACTTGTATTCTGTGATGAGACAACCAATCACAGCAAGGGGATATATTTGCATGTGCTGGTCAACAAGGATGATTTCATGTTCTTAGTTTCTGGGATGTATTTCTGTTTCCTAAATATAGATGTTTTTGCCCTTGGAGATGTTGTGTAGTAACCCAGCACATCTCTATCCCAGAGAAGCTGTAAGTGTTCAAGGTCAGGTTGAACTGGGCTTGGAAGAACCCATTCTAGTGGAAAGTGTCCTTTCCTATGGCAGGGGGTTAGAACTTCATGATCTCTGAGGTCTGTTTCAACCAAGCAATTCTATGATTCTCTGTTTGACTTAATTAGGAGTGAAGGTTTTAGAGAGTTTTGCAGTCTGGAGTGCAGCTCATCCATTTCTATGGTGCCCACATTGCTTCTGTGAAGGGGAAAGGACAATTCGCCAGCCAAGTAACTGAACTGTTCTTGGCAGGATTCATCCTACGTGACTCTGCACCTCACTGAAGAGTGTTTGACTTCATCTGTCCCCAACAGAGATAAGAGAGAGTGGCACTTGCAGGCTGGATGGACATCTGGGACAGCAGAGGTAACTGTCCCCTCTTCCCTGCCAAGACTTGCCTCTGCATTCATCTTATTCCTCTGAGAGACAATTCTGCTGACATTTCCGATAAGGAAATCCTTTTCTTTTTCCTTTTTGCTGACAACATCATGTCAAGGCAAATTGGAACTGATCATGCCTTGCAGCATTAAAAGAGAAAAGGCTTTAATTAATGTTAAGATATTTCAGGGAAAAGAAAAACTGTGAAACTTTAGATGAAAAATCAGTCTGTCGGTCATGGTGTGGTTTATGCCTTTGTTCCACAATCCTCCTCTGATCTGGGATTTTGAGTCAGTTAGCAGATCACAGATTTCTCTGATGAGAGTGATTTGCAGCTGTCAGTCTGGATCAGACACAGGATCCAGCAGGAGCATCATCTGTCTCCAGCAGGTTTAAGTCAATCTGACTGCAAAGGAAGTATACAAATCCATGTTGGAGGTTGAAACAAGATTTCTGTGGCCAGGCACGGTGGGTTTTTTGAGTAGTTGGAGTCTAGTTTAAGACTTGAAGCCTGAAGACTTTTATTTAAGCTGATGTTTTTGTTTAGATTTTTGGAGTTTTGTCTCAAAACCTTGTCTATTTTTCTTATCCATAAAAACTTCATTTCATTGGGGGTTGCATCTGACCACTTCTTACTTTACTGATGCCTTGCGACAGTCTGTTCCACTGTGGCAAGTGGTTCATTGTCTGACAAAGCTTTTATTTCCTACTACTTCTTTTTATTTTCCCTTTGCTTGTATCAGATTTCTTTTTATTTCCTTTAGTCTATTCTGCAAAGTGTATCAGAACTCCCTGTCACCTACAGTTGATTTTGACTAGGAATATTTCTGAGCTAAAATGTGGAGGAACAGACAACTCAGCGCCTTCTGCAGCCAACTCTGATCACTCTTTCAGCCTAAACTACATCTTCTGCTTCTTGAAAATTGTCCTGCTTTCTGCTAATCCTGTCTAGTTCCCTCCAGCTGGGATGTAATTTTGTTTTCTACTGTAACTCCACCATCTGGTGCATTTTTACCATGCATTTGCTGGACTGATGGGGGAAACTTTGGGAACTTTGTTCCACACTGCACCTTTCCTGTCTTGAATAAGCAACTTTTAAGCCACGTGTTAATATGTTTACATGTACCTGCAGCCTCTGCTCCTTGTCAGCCTGAAGCTCTGCACCTCAGAGCAAAAGGTTGTACTGTTTTAAACTATTAACACATTTCTAAGGGAATGTATCTTCAAAAATTTATATAGTTGTATGCTTACAGCTACTTCTGAAGTTCCCAGAGATCCACTTCACATTTTAACCCCAGAGGTGCAGGAAGACTGTGGAATCAAAACTAGCAACAAAACGTGATGTCACTGGATTCGTAACTCCCAGAATCATTAGGTGCTGCAGTTGTGCGAGATTTGTTTTCAGTGTCAAAGCCCTCAAATAAAAGATTCTGTGGTGGTGTCTCCTCTGTGTGCTCTGTGCTGTGTGTTCACCCAGGTAACTTCTGTGCCTGTTAGACAGGTTTGCCACAGCTGATGGAATGACAGAGGTCTCAGGTATATTATCTCCTGGTATTTTTTTTTCAATAAGTGGAAGAGTAGAGATATTATTCATCTGTTAGAGTGGGCAGAGAGGTTCGATGACTGTCCCTCCTAAAGGGGAGTCTGTAAGAGGAGCCCAACTCTTGCAGCACGAAACAGGACCTGCAGTTACAATGCTTTGCTGGTTCCTCTGCTAACACAACACACCATGAAACTTCTGGTTTAGGGAATTGCTCATAAGCAGATCAAATCCTAAATATGTAAAAATGTCAGACATGAGATGGCAAACAAGAAGGAGCAGCCCCACAAATCCAGTATGTTTCCTGTTCGTTTTAAGTCTCCTGATATTTAGCCAAACCTGTGAGAGCAGTTGGACTTTGATGATCCATGTGGATCCCTTCCAGCTCAGACTCTATGATTTTGTGGGAAGGAAAAACTGATGACTGGATGTTGAGTTCTGGGAGTCTGTGTCACTGAATCTCTCTAATTTAACATGGAAATGCAATGCTGCGTTACTGCAGTTGATGGCTAAGGAAACCTAAAAATAGGATATGTTGAGAAGAACAGGGAAGATGGCAAACCTGGAAGCCATTTCCTGTGTAAGGTGACATCATTTGCTCTCTGAAGGAAGAGAAAATAATAAAATACCCCCAGATCTACCAAGCACCTCTTCAAATTCATCTCACAAATAATCCTACATAATGACAAGATATTATTGCCATACTGTGTAACATAAAGTCTCTTGCTAAATGTGTGCAATTCACTGCCTGGTCCCAGCAAAAGACTCTCCTACGTGCCAGGAAATCAACATATATTCAGCAGTGACTAATAACAATATCTGATTTGGAGTTTTTATATATTTTTTCTTCCCCAGCAGCACAATTAAAGGTTTATTACGTTCTTTCCACTCCTCGAATGAAGCAACCAAACAGTTTGATCTCATTAGAAAAGGGCAGTCACGTAAGTAGCTAAGTTAGGCAAAGTCCAATGCAGACTAACTTCCCAGTTTATTTACTTGACTTCAGAGCTCCCCCCGGAGACATTTCCATGCCAAGAGTTCATCCCTTGGTATGACAGATGCTATTCCATGCTGTTTTTTGTATCCCTAGGACTTTGGTCTGTAAACTTGTGTTTTCAGTGGAAGTTAAACATTTGGAGAAAAAGCTACAGGGAATAGGTTTTGGCTATTCTTCCACATCTGCCCTATGGAGCTGGGGGAATATTTGTGAGGTTAACTTCAGAAAAGATTGGGAAGCATTCAGATGGTGCAGGGATGGGAAATACATAAATAAACTGTATAGAGAGAAGCACAAATTGCATTTAACAGCTGAGCCAATGAATCAGTGTTGTTAGAATACATTTGATTTTCTGTGTGCACTGCAATTAAAGGAAATAGCTTGCAGGTGAATATAGAGGGGATAGATTCAGGTCTCTGCACAACAATGATGACTGATATAATGAAGATCTAATGAGAACAGAACTGAGATTCAGAGTTACAGATGGTGTTCCTTTCCATCACTGTCTGAAACATTATTTTCTTCAAGGATCTGTGGTATCATTTTACTGTGGTACTTTAGAACAGACCCAGCTGTCAGCAGGACTACATATATAAAATGGCTGGGGAGTGTGTTAGGGGATTGTGTCATCCAATTTTAGCTGCCTAAAAGCTCAGAGCCTTTTCTAAGTCAGTTGTCTGGTGTCCCTGTAGATTTGGTGCAAAAAAAGACACCTCAAGAAGACAACTAATTTCATGTACTCTTAGAACCCAAGTCAAAGTTTTAGGTCCTGAAAACCCTATGGAGTTTCTGCTTAACTTTGAGGACTTTAAATTATCAAGCCGTCCCAGATTTTGCTAATAGTGTGTCCTGTCTGCTTTATTTCTGCAAACCAACACATGGACAACTTCTCCTGCATATTTAATTGACAGGACAAGAAGAAATGGCCTCAAGTTGCAGCAGAGGAGATTTAGGTTGGGTATTAGGAAAGTTTTCTTCACAGAAAGCGTTGTCAAGCATTGGAACAGGCTGTCCAGGGAAGCAGTGGAGTCACCAACCCTGAAAACATTCAAAAATCGTGGATATAGCATTTGAGTACATGGTTTAGTGGTGCACAATGTGGTGGTTCTGTGTTGATGGCTGGAGTTGATATCTTAGAGGTATTTTCCAAACTTAACCATTCTGTGATTCTATGTTCATTAGGATCAAGAAACTAAGGATTCTTCCAGCTAACCTGTCTGTCACTTAGCTCAGAACATACCTAAGGAAGGCTTGGTGACTACAAATTTGAATAACTTTTTTCTAACTCAGGGCAATGGTTAGAATATTTCCGTGAGATGTAAGACAAAGATTGAAATTCTTCTCTGACTTTAAATCCATGCTTCCTACCTTCTGTGGCAGACCAGGACTTCATAAGTGAGACAGAACATTTGCAAGTGCCTCAGAGGTGTTTTCACATTATTATATGTGAGGTACAAAAGGACTGACCTGGCATAAACAACCTTATGTCAGAAGGCAAATGAAGGCAAGCTCTGAAACTTGTTTGAGAGGAGTGAAATGTTGGATTTGCTGTAATGGCTTGTGTCTGGGGCTATGCTGAAGTGCCCAACTCAACCTCCTTGCTGTGGAGGAGTCTCCTGACCTGAAGCTGGTAGGGTCTTGGAAAGTTAAGACCTCAAAATATTGAATTTGTCTTCTCTCAGTATGCAAAATCCAGGGGTCTCTGAGGTCTGTGAGAGCTTCATATCCATGGATGAACTGAAAATGCTTGGAGTAGTGAGGGCATATTATTATCCTGTTATTGTTTCTGGAGATCACACACCCTATACTGCTCTGATCAGCAAGAAAATACAAACTTTGTGTGTTTGCCTGTGTTCTTGCTACAAAGCTGCCTCCTTTCCTGGCCAAGTAACCTCTTCTTCACTTTTCTTTCTCAGGGAATGTCTCCTGTGGCCCAGTGTTGAGAAAGAACCAGCATTCACATTTATGAGCAGCTGCTGTTTGAAAACCTGTGGAGGTGCTGAACCCAACAGCTGTTTTGTGGTAGCTGTCTTCACCTTCTTGTGGCTGCTGCTCCCTGCTTTACTTTGGTCTCTTGGGCTCTGACAGGCTGCTCAAGAGCTCAGAAATGCAGAGAGCAGGGTTTTGAGCATCCCTGTCTGCTTTAATTGCCAGCTGGAGCTTCATTTTGGCTCCTGCTGCCCAAAGGGAGACTGTGGGTACCAACCATGTGTTGTGCATCATCTCAGTGGTGTTTCTCTCTGTATTGGCTCTTGGCTCAGCTGGTGGGGAGCCCTTTTTTGGATCAGGCTGACAAGCTGCTGTTGTTTCCTTTCTGGGATTGCAGGCATCAGCTTCTGACATTTTATGATTTCTCACAGTGATGTCTCAGGTGATGCCAAATGAAGTATTGCCACATCTGCAGACTCTTCTGCCTCTCTCTGCATCTGTTTAGGTTCTTAGTGTGGTGTTTTGGGTTCCTACCAGTGCTCTGTCTCCCCCTCCTCCCCTTCAGAGCTGTGAAAACAGCTTTGCAACTCAAGCCATAGCAGCAGATGGTTCTTTACTTTCATGATCATTGTTGTGGTGTGGTCCCTATCCCAAATTCTGAACAGCCAATTTCTCACATCTTTCCCTCAGTGTTTGTTAGGATGCAAAACCAGCAGCAGGTCTGAAAACTGCTTATCTCCTGTGCATACAGAGTTCACTGCCACGCTCAGTGCAAACCATGGTAGAGGACTTCTCTTGAATTTTCATGTATGCTTCAATAATAACTCCAAAACCTGTGAGGTCCAACCTTTTAATCATCACTATTTGGGAAATCAACACAGAATCCACTTGTTTGTTTTTTTTTTAAAATCATGATCATCTCATAACACAGGGATACCAATACATATTTTGTCCTGTTTGTCTTTGTTTTATGCTCTGCCTCCAGCATAACCTTGTGCCTGATGCAGCATGGATTTATCCTGGAACCACAATCCCTTCAAGTGTGAAGCTGCAGCACAGATACAATCACAGCCACAGACACTTCCAGATGTACCTTCTCAGGCTGGAATAGTTCATTGCTACAGACATTCCAGGGTGTCCTGCTCCCACATTAACTCATCCACAGGTCACTGTCCCTTTGACTCAAGCTCACACCGAAGTTTCCAGTGTGTCCAGTACAACAGCACAGAGACAGCAGTGATTCCCTGGCCACCTGCCAGCCCAGGCACATCTCTGCTGCTGTTATCAATTCACTCTCAGGCACAGCACAGTCAGATGATGAGCAGTGCAGCACCACAGTGAGCAGTGGAAGCAAAAAGCAGCCACTAACAAGCACTGGGCTCTAATACACAGTCGGGCAAATGAGTCCCATGGCAAGCATAGGGAGCTGTCAATTAATAGCTGAACAGCAATAACAGCTATAAAATCCATCTAGCACATGCCAATCAAGCCTGTTGCTATCTTGAGCCCTCCAAGCCCCATGTTAGGGGCCAAAAAGGACTGTTGTGGTTTAACTCCAGACAGCAACTCAGCCCCACAGAGTCACTCCCAGCTGGTGGAATGGGGAAGAGAATAGGAAGTGTAAAAGTGAGAAAACTCATGGACTGAGACAAAGACAGTTTAACAGGTAAAACAAAGGCTGCACATGCAAGAAGAGCAGAACAAGGAATTAATCCCCTGCTTCCCATGGGCAGGCAGGTGTTCAACCATTGCCAGTACAACAGGGCTCCATCACATGGAACACTGACTTGGAAAGACAAACGTCCCCTCCTCCTGCTTCTCCTCCAGCTTTATATGTCAAGCATGGTGCCCTGTGGTCTAGAACACTCTGTGGGAAGCCGTTGACCAAGAGAGGTGAGCCCACAAGGAACCACACAGACACACAGGCAGTGGGCTCCAAGTGAGCTGACGTTTATTTGAAACAGGGGTTTTTATAGGGTAAGGTAGGGTTATTATGGGATGGAGGGTAGCAACAGGGACGGGATTGGGCAAAACTAGGGGCGGAGATAATAACCGTGGCAACGGGACAGCCAACCAGGAACGGCTCCACAAACAACCAATGAGATCTCAGGGTTCGGGGAGTTGGCGGGAAAGCCTGAAGGAAAGGCGGGAAAATCATGAGGGAAGGAGGGCAAAATGGAGACCTGTGGGGATAAAACAACAAGAAAGTCCGCCATGATGGCGTCATCACAACAATAACACAGAACATGAAAATACGGCAATAGCCACAGTAGGGAACTTCCACACTCGGTCCGCAATGTTATTTATCCGTTTTTTAAAGGTCCAATACCACTCCGAAGAGTGGTAAATCTTCTAAATTTCCACTGAAAGTCCTATACTACACTCCTTGAGGAAATGTAGTAAATCTCGGATCTTTCTCTTGCTCCATGGGATCCTCCTCATAGGTCCACCGGGTAAAGTGCCTTTTCCAAATCTCGTATGCATTGCCTTCCCCAACATCACCCCTTGGGCCAGTTGGGATCAGTTGTCCCATCTGTGTCCCCTCCCAACTTCTTGTGCCCCCTCAGCCTCCTTGATGGTGGAATGAGAGCAGAAAAGGCCTTGACTCTGTGTAAGCTCTGCTCAGCAGAACCAAAAACATCTCTATGTTATCAATACTGTTTTCATCATAAATTCAAACCACAGCCCCATACTCTACTATGATGAAAATGAACAGCTGTCCAGGCCGTGAACTTCCCAGAGTAAGACAGTCCTTCCTGAGGTCTGGGCATTGCACAGACAGGAGACAATCTCAGCTGCACTCCACTTATTGTAGGATGATTAATTGCCTGTGAACATGAGCGATGGAAAGACTTAACTACCAGTTAAAGGGTTGTATAGCTCAGGGAAACCACCTCAAGGGTTAAGATGTCCTGGGGCAGGATTTTTACACTTCCTTGTCCCACCATTTCTGGTTCTGGGATTAAACCTGCCACATGAAGGGGGGGTGTATCTTTCCTTCTGGAAAGGTTTTCCCCTCTGCAGTTTCTTAATACCAATGATAGCTTCATCAAGTCTGATTTAGCTTTCAGCCTTGCTGTTGTGCTTCTTTGTGGGGAAATAAGCATTGCAATCTGTGAGCAAATAGCTGCCGTATGGAGAAGTATCATTTATGTAGAATAAAACCCCTTCAAATGAAGCAGATGCTTAAAAGCCTCAGTGAAGTGAACTGTTAAGCAGAACTACCTTCCCTGGCAGGTTTATCAATCCTGCAGGTGGTGGAAAAACCCACCTCCATCAGACTGACCCACATTTTTGCTTTTCCCTTCACATGCTCCCCTTGAAAATAACTTTTCACCTCTATATGGGACTATTTTATTCCTTTGCTCACTGCTAGTCTTGGACTGCTCAGGAGGGACAACTACCAACTTCTCAAATATTCCATTAATTCTTTTCCAGTGTGTGCTCTTTCCTTGCTGGTGCTCTAGGGATGATGGTTTTATTTCAGTATTTTCAGTTTAAAAGTAACTGCAAAATTTGGACTTGAGAAAATGCCCAGGCCAAAATCACACCCAGATTTTTCTAGAATACTCACATGCTTTTCAAGGGTGGGGCCAACTAAACCAAACCTAACCCATTTTTCTGAGAAATCCTAGGATGGCTTAGAGAGTGCTGCTCATAAGGAGTAGGAGGCATTTCAGTGAGAATCTTGTTTTAGTGCTAATAAGAATGCATCCCTAAATGATGTTGAAATGAATATTTTTTACCTGTCATAAATACCAATTTGTTTCTTATTGCCATGTATGAAGTGTTTGCTTTTCTGTCTGCTGTTTTCTCTGGCTGAAGACTCCAGTACTATTGTTATCCTGAAAAAATAGATTTACCCCTGATTTGCACCAAGGTGACAGAGCCCAGAATGAAGCTCCAAGTCGCTGGTGCAGGGGGAAAAAAAAGCTAAAAAATGAGTTTGTGTGTGAAAATAGTGTTTAAGGGTTTTATGCACAAGCTTAGAAAAAGCAGGGGGTGGAAATGTTGAATGTGGCAAGCTCCCTGCAGGCCATTCCCAACACTGGGAGACCCTCTGAAGGAGGAACAAGCTGTCCTGCAATTATTTACTCTGCTATTTATGGAAAAAGCCACACACATTTTCCTGCCTTAGCAACTGGTGCAGCACTTGGTGCTTGCACTGCACACCCAGTTTCTATGAATCATCATTAAAGTAATCATCTCTGTGACCAGTGGACTCTAGCAAGTGACTCATTAAGAGAGCCACTGGAAAATAATTAGCACACATACTTGTTTATATGACTGCTTCTCCACAGAGGTCTCCTTCTTGTTGAGGTTTGGTTTAACTCCAGGGGAATTTTGCTTTCAGTGTAAAAACACTTGTTTCAATCAAGGTAATTACCTGAGCACTACAGTTTTGCGTGCAGTGTTTCCATTAAACCATCATATTTATCATGAGAGTAAATGAAACAGAGCTGGTTTTAGAGCAGCTCTTGGCACTGGTCCAGACGAGGGTTTTTTAGGGAAAATGTCTATGTTGTTTCCAGCTTGAGCATCTAAAATTGTGTCTGTAAAAACCTCATTACAAAATACTGCAGATGCAGAGCTTGCTGCCTCAGGTGCTTCACAGGTTCTTTGAGGTCACAGCCACCTGTGACTTACTGTGGAATTCTTTTGGAAAGGAGTCCCTGTCTCTTCCTGTGTCTTGGTGTACTGACATAAATGGAAATTGATCAAAGTGGTGTTAGCTGGTGTGTACAAATGGCAATTTGGCAAATGTTTCTTTTTTGTTTGTTTTTCTGCCATGATTCAAGTATTCTCTTTATTTGGATCCACTGCTAACTTCTGAGGCTGGTGCATTTCAGCATTTGCTCAAGAAATGGTTGTTGTGTTTCTAGCAGGGATTTATTTTGAGGAAAACTGTTTTTATCTTCTTCGCAATGAAAAATCAAAGCCAGGAGCCGGACTAAATTGTTTGAATTCAAGTGTTTAGTGCTCTTCGGGCTGTTGCAAGCTATTCTCCAAAAGAGTATGGCTTTCCTATTATCCAGTGTTTTAACTGCCAGCTCAAAATGGGTGTTGTGTCCCTTGGTCAGGGGTAACTGGGTCAGCTTCAGACCTCCACTAACTATAACGAGAGTTCAGATGGCAAGTGTAGGACTCAGTTACTCACGAGGTCATCTAGTGCCAGTTTGGTTATCTTACTATCTCCTTTCTGGCCTTTGGCTGCTCCAGGTGGGCTTGGATCACTTGTGTGCCCTGTGAGATGTCTGCCAGCGTAATATAGCTGTTTTGCCTCCTTTATCACATCTCATCCAGAATCATAAAATGGTTTGAGTTGGAAGGGACCTTAAAGATTATCGTGTTCCAGTGGCATGGGCAGGGACACTTTCCATTAGACCAGCTTGCTCAGAGCCTCACCCATCCTGGCTGTGAACACTTCCAGGGATGGGGAATTTAAAACCTGTTCCATTGCCTCCACATGCTTATAGTAAAGGTTTTTTCCCTAATATCTAATCTAAATCTACTCTCTGTCAGTTTGAGGTTGTTCCCCCTTGCCCTATTATTACTTGCCCTTATGAAAAGGGTCTCTCCAGCTCTCTTGTAGCGTCTTTAGGTACTANCATTAGACCAGCTTGCTCAGAGCCTCACCCATCCTGGCTGTGAACACTTCCAGGGATGGGGAATTTAAAACCTGTTCCATTGCCTCCACATGCTTATAGTAAAGGTTTTTTCCCTAATATCTAATCTAAATCTACTCTCTGTCAGTTTGAGGTTGTTCCCCCTTGCCCTATTATTACTTGCCCTTATGAAAAGGGTCTCTCCAGCTCTCTTGTAGCGTCTTTAGGTACTAGAAAGGGCTCTAAGGTCTCCCTGGAGCCTTTTCTTCTCCAGACTGAACATCCCCCTAACTCTCTCAGCGTCTCCATAGCAGAGGTGCTCCAGCCCTCTGAGCATCTTCATGGTCTCCTCTGGACTCACTCCAACAAGTCAATGTCTTTCTTGTGTTGGGGACCCTAGAGTTGGACAGCATGCTCCATGTGGGACACAATGACACAAGATTTCTGCATTTAGGCAACCGAATCATAACTCTGCAGGTGCCTTCATTTAGGCACCTGAAGTTTGATGCCTCCTTCCCTTCTGTGAAATTTGTTCCTGGCTCTCTGTTACTGGACTAAATGTTTGATCTGTCATTTCCTGCAAATGTGTACAATGTTGATTTCTTCCAAGATGAGTATTTTCTATGTGTTGAAGAGCAGATTCTGTGGTGCAACATGCTTCGAACAGCCCAGCTTCGCAGTGTTGCTGGGCAGCAAATTCAGATGCTGTGATCTGCACATGAAATTCCTTTCTTTTAGGATAAAAGAGCACGTTTGGTATCTGCAATGAATTTGTGTGTGCTCTGTACCATCCAATTGCACTCACTCTATTCTGTATAGGTCCAAGAACTGTCATGAATGCCTGAAAAATATCTAATTATTGTAGATAAACTTCTGGAATAATATGGAGCTGCAGAATGTCACTTATAAGATGCTAATTATTAGACTAATGAGCTAGAGACTCAGTCTTCTGAAACACTGATGGGACACCCATCTTTGAAAGGGTTTACAGATTAGGAAATGTCCAACTGCTACTTAAAGATCTGTTCCATGAACTGACCACATTTGTTGGTAATGGCTGGAACCGATTGCATTGATGAAATAATGATTCAGTTGAGAAGTACTTAATGGAGACATGATGTAAGTAACAAGAGGAAGAGCAACTGGTGTACAAATGATCAATTTTTCTTGAATTTAAGCTGCTATTAATTAAGACCTATTAATTTTGCTCTCAAATTGCTCTATTCAGGCACCTCTGCACAGTGTTACTGCTCTTATCTGCCAAGATGCCCTGAAAGAAATTACTGCTTGACAAACTGGTGTCCTATTAAACTACTCAAGTGTTTGAAAGAGTTCTTTCTTGGTAAAGATCTGGAGTATCTAAGAATTTAGTAAATATTCTGGAGAACATAAAATTACTCCAGAAAAAAAAGCAGTTGTTGTCACCACGAAAACAAATCCATCCAGTGGGCTGGGTCCACTAGGTCATCCTAGTGCTGAGATTTCTTGTGGTGGCCACTGGAATAATGGGAAGGACAGAGCAGGTGAAAATTGTTTGGACAGTAATTTTTTTTTTCACTATGAACAATAAAAATATATTTTTAACATGAACATCTGAGTCTATTGGCATTTTTTTGTGTTCTTACCCCATTTAATGCTGTCTTAAGTTCTGGGAAAGTTGACTAAGTTCTGTTTCCAGATAAAAAAATAAAATGGTTTATTTTTTACCATTTTCCATTTATTGCCACTTCTGTAAATTACCCTGCTGCTAAATTTATTCTTTTTTTCCTTCCTAAAAGTGCATTTATTGACAGAAAGGATTTTCAACCAGAAGCATTCCTTCATTCTGATTACAGTACTAAAACTCAAGGAGAAGAGTCATCTCTTGAATGGGCAATAAATAGTGGTATCAATCACTACAGAAATCAAAGTTTGTGTTCTATGAAATATAGAGATACTACAGTGATGCAGGCGATAACCTGAGATATAATAATGGGTGTGATATCAGAACTAGAATAGAGCAGGCTGGCAGACTATCCAAACCCATAAACTTTCAGAAGTTGATGCCTTTTCCAAATACTGTCCTGAAGGAGACACTGGATTTTATGTCTCAGAATATGTCCAAACTGAACAATTCTGTATAGCAGAGATAAAAAACCATAGTTCCCAGTACAGGAAAATTATCCCCCAGGAGCTCAGAACTAACATAGCTATTGGTAGCTGGTGCTTTCTAAGCTGCACCTTACTGTGGAGGATGCAAATAAATATTTGTAGAGGCACTTTTGTTTGGAAAAGGTGGTAAAATGTATTATTTCCTGTAGCTGCAAAATACCATGCTGTTAACCAGCAGCCTGAGAGTGAAAAACCAAATTTCAATTATGGGTTTAGATTTCAAATGGTCAGCAGATATTTTAATGATGCTGCAGGAATCCCGGGGACAGATACATGAGAAGTTGGTGGCTAAATATTATGTTGGTGTTTGTTAGCAGGAGATAAATCAAACTAGCAAGCTCAGTATGTCAAAATTGAAACTCAGTAGTGGATTACTCTGTCCACGAGAGAAAGATTGTGTTGACCTTAAAGAGTGAGAGATTGTGTTGACCTTAAAATCAGTAATTTCTTTTTGTTAACCCAACAACAGTTCCAAGACAAGCATTTTCAGTCACAAATATTTTTCCCACATACCCATAAATTGAACAAAATGTAATTCATTCTGGAGTCAGGTGGCTCAAGTTGCTTTACAGGCAGTCAGGTTCTGTTCCTGGAAAATTATATTTAAAAAAAGGAAAATAAATTAGAGCTTCCATTCACCTTTTTATTCTGTTTTCTACACTTGCCATTTCCGCTGCACTCACTGTTTAAAGCATAAGCTGAGCAAAACCCACAACTTTTTTTCAAGCAGCAAAGCAGCAATATTTTGTTTCATAATGTTTATGCTCTGATTTATGCTGGTGCCTTAGTGTTACACTCAGTTGCATATCTAATTCCATTCTTTATGTTGCTTCTAAGATTTACAATGTTGGCATCTGAAGATGTAAATGTTTGACTCTTGCTCATCTGTCCTATGGTAGATTCTGTTCATGGGGAAGCTCCTGCCTTTCTCTGTAAAGATTGTAGAGGATTTTCATCAAAGTCCATGAATGAAATGTTGTGAGTTCACCAGATGGAATTGTTGACTGAGAGCTAAACAACCATAAGAGAAAAAAGGACTGCTTTTGGACAAGCAGGATCATTTTTAGATCATTGTCCACATTAGTATATTTTTCTGTTTAAAGAAGCCAGAATCTTCACAGAATCATAGGATGGTTTAAGTGGGAAAAGACCTGAAAGATCATCTAGTTCTAAACATGAACATCAAATCCATGTATGCCTATACTCGAATTTATACTCACTATAATTTAGCTCTTAATAAATTAGGGGCTTAGTCTAAGTTCTTTGTCTGGGATCTCATTATGCTCAGCAAAAAGAGAAATGTGCTTCCCCAGACAGACCCATCCACATGCATTAGGCACAAAAGCAAAGGATTAATTCTGCAGATTAAATAACTGCAGTTTAGGTTCCACATGTAAATTATGGCAAATAGACTAAGTGTCTGAATCCTCATTATAAATAATGGGCATTGTGTTAATGCAGTTAATGAAATAGGAAAAGCTCTCCTACTGACCAGGAAATTGGTGTATTATTCAATTCCCCAAACACAGACATCTAGTGTCATTTGGATGCCCTGTGGAGACACAGGGGCTGGCAAATATTACACAATTAGAGGAACTCACACCCTTCTGAAGAGTGTGTGGGATGCCCCATAGTGCCTAGAACACGAGTAAGTTCCCATAGTTGGGGAACTAAATGTGCCACAGGTCTCTCTAGGGTGAAATCAGAATTTTGTAGCCCAATGCACATGAAAACATCTCCATTTAGGCATTTCCCCCTGGAGCTGATTCTTATCTTGGTTTATGATTGCATGAGTTGTGCTCTGCAGCTGCTTCAATCCTTGCATCAGCTAAGACGTAGATGACTATCTTGGATTAGATGTCTAATTTTTAGATAGTTGAAATTAGGTGACATAAATTTCTCCTTCCCTTTAGGGCTTAAGGGAAAAACTTTACTTGCAGTGCTGGAAAGACTGTGGAGCTATTACGTTTTACGAGCAAGGCACTGAGTGAGGAAATGTGATGCACCCTTAATGACAGTTTATATTTGCGTGTTTAAAAGCCTGAAAAGCTTGGTTGTACTTTCACAACTCTTTGTGTGACCGGTGCACAAACAGGCAGAGGAATGAAATAATATTATGTGATTTTCATGCTCAGGAATGAAGACAGCAGCTCAGTCTGTCTCAAAATAAAGCAGTGTCATGAAATGTGACTTGGGTAAGAAATGTGACATTCATAATACACAAAGGAAGAGAAAGTAAGGAACTGATCTTCCTGAAATTCCAACTCCAACTCCATCGTTGTGCTGAAGTCCTTCTCTGTATTCACAGAATCATAAAATTACAGAACGGTTTGGGTTGGAAGAGACCTTAAAAGATTCTCTAGTCCATCCATCCTGACATGAGGAGGGACACTTTGCACTAAACCAGGTTACTCAGACCCAATCCAGCCTGTTCTTGAACACTTCCAGGAATGGGGAGTCCACAACCTCTCTGGGTAACCTGTTTCATGCCTCACCATCCTTATAGCAAAGAATTGCTTCCTCATATCTAATCTAATCATGCTGAAGGCTCGGATCCTTTCTAGATCTGCTGGTTTCTTCAACCCTATGCCCCACAGTAACTTTACTTTGACTTGGTGATTATGTCATCGATACAAAATTCACTGATCCCTTTCCACCAAGCAGTTAGGATTCTGGAGTAAGTGCAGGGTGCTCAGTTCCACTGTACATGCTGTTTTAGTGCTATTTCCATGGTTCTGGTGGGCTTTTTTCCCCAAGAATTACATTAGAAAGTGAAAATTCCAGGGACCCTCAAGGTTCTTCAGACAGTTTAATTTTGGGGTGGAATAAGCATTTACATCTCGTAACTGAAAGCATCCAGCTCCATTTGACTTTGGAAGCAGTGGAGTTGTCTGTGATTAGGCCATAGAGATTTGCATTAAATTTCTTATAGTTCCTAGCCTGGCTCAGTACCCAACTGCAGCCCCCTGTAAATGTGCTTGTTTGTTCTTTTTATTGCAGCCATCTCCTGCAGACACGTAAATGGCTGTTATCAAACACCCCATTGTGTTCTTGCTGGCCAGATGGCTAAAGGGGCATTACTGTGCTCTCCCCATAAACTGTATGCTTTGCTGCAGGCATTAACAAGGCAATATATTTTTTAGGAACCATTAAATACTTGAGATTTAGGTAGTAGCAGGTATTGCAGTTGTGGGCTTAAAGATGCTTTTAAAGTCCTTCGCTTTGTCCTTAAAACTCAGCTCAAATGAGGTTGCCTCAGGAGACAAATTAAAACAAAAATAACCCTCTAAACGTAAAGTTTGGTGGTGCTCTTGAGATCATCTGCTGGTAGGCGTGGAATTGTGCAAGTTTTGAAATGCCTTTGAACTTTGTGTGAGCTGCAGATCCAGATTTCCATGGGTTCAGTAATGATCTCTATTTTTAAATGGTTAACCTGTTTGCCTTACCGGTGTGTCAGTTGCAAACACCTCAGAAAGGAACACCCTAAGCCCAGAAAATCCAATTACTGAACTAAAGCAAAGCAACCTGTGCTCCTGTCATATTTCTTGTGAGAGGCCAGGCTGCCAAATCTTTAGTGAACGTTTACTCTCAAATACCCTGTGCCGGGTGATAACAGAAGAGGACTCTGTGCTTGTAAAACTAAACTGTTCTGTAGTTAGAGAGCCATTTAAGCTGCACCTTCAGCCCTTGTCGCTCATACTATCAACTCCAAAGTTCTTTCCCTGTTTCCCTCCTCTGGCATTTACACGTGTCCTTTGTGGTGATGTGTTTCTCCGGCTGAGCTTTGCTTCTGTGAGCTGTAAGGGCCCACCTTACAGTGCCCATCCCCAAAGAGCCTACCTGATTTAATATGCATGGGAGATCAAAGTTCCAAGTAAAATGCTGCAAAAATATGAAGATATCATAGAATAATAGAATCATTAAGGTTGGAAAAGACCTCCAAGGTCACCAAGTCCAGTCTATGACTGAATACCAACATGCCCACTAATCCATATCACAAAGTGCTGTGTGTACTCGTTTTCTGAACACTTCCAGGCATGGTAACACCACTGCTTCCCCGAGGAGCCTGTTCCAATGCTTAACCACTCTTTCAGTGAAGACATTTGTTCCTAATATCCATATTCTGGTTGTTAGAATCTGTGTTTCCCACTCACAGCATCCCTCTGAGGAAAATACCATTATCCCCATGGGACCAACAAGACACTGGAGCAATTAAATCATTATCTTTGTGGTACCTAATGCCTTCTTCTTATGCCTCCAAATGAGCTTTTGTTTGTTTTCAAAACTTGTAGGGACTGTTCCATACCCATCAGGTCTCAGTGCCATCAAGATGCTTCATCTTTCCTTCCATCCACGAGGTCAGTGCTACTTCTGCTGCCTACTTTTTAGGTTGCTTGAAGGAAGCTTTATATCTTCACCCAAACATCTCTGTAGATGGAGATCTCTGTAAAGCAACCGTGGAACTACCTTGCTCTTATTTTCTAAACCCTCCTAATTCATAACTGGATGAGGATAGGCTACTGATGAGAGAATTTGGACAAGTCAGGGAAATTCCTTCCTCACCTCTACGAATACTAGGGAAAAATGTTAGTCATAATGAATTCCTAATGCTGTGAGTCCATCATAACCCTTCTGTTCTGTCATCCTTTGCAGGCCATGAGTACTCTTACACTCAGGCTTGTGTGGAGGTGATATCTGGTATTTTCCAGCTGAAGAATAAAGTGAGTGCAGGGGTTTGGTCATTGTCCTGTGCCCTGATAGACACAGTTTCAGTTCACTAACAAACTTCTTGAGCATTCCTTGGCCCCTTCACACCTCCCTCTCTGCATGCTCTGTTGGGATGCTTGCACTGCCTTGCATTGAGTAATGAGGGGAAAACAGTAGAGATTTTGGAGAATATTAATCAGGAACCCAAGGGGAACTGCTTGAATTTCCAGTGCCTGCCACATTATTTATGCAGATAAGATGTCAAGTCCATAATCTGCTGTCTCCTGATGATGGCTTTACCCTCTTTGCCTAGTTTTCAACAGTTTCTATGCTGTTTCTTTGCTCATATGAAGACAAACAACCTTTGCACTGGTCTCTATGCTCTCCTTAAGATTTTCTTTTTCACCTAGACCTACAGAAAACGTACAGCTGTCAGACAGCTTATTGGGATCACTTCTTATCATGTTTGTGACTGCATTTTCACTTATCCTGTATTTGGAGTAAGCACTAAGGCAGTTTGTTGTTTTTCTGTATCCTGGACAGTACATCAAGCAGAGTGAAGCTTCCATATTTACTTTTGGACATAATAAATCAATCACAGTAATTAAATTACATAGAGATATCAATATCTGCTGTGCCTACTCTGGCACATCTCACATTTTATGAGTGTCAATTTAGACAGGAAATATTTGCAGAGCAAACCTGAAAGCTTCATGGGCATCATAAGCACTGTCACATAATTTATGTTGACCAAATGCACAATGAACTAAGTAAATGTACAAACTGCAAGGCCATTACTACTTTCTGAGGAGTCTGCCAGAAACTATTATTTCACACTTGTATCAAATCACTTTGAGTCATGAAGAAATGTGAAAAATTCAAAAGCTATTAAATGCACAGTTTGCACACATGAACAAGAAGTTTAAATCCTTTTAATGAATTACTCAAGAAATACTTTGCTTGGCCTTTTAACACAATCGTAACAATGGGAACAGGAAAATTTGCAGGCAAATTTAATCAATTCCTCTAAGCTACAGTCATTCTAGTTCAAGATTATGCAAATCCAAAATTATTTTTCTTTTCAAAACCAAATTACTGCTTGGATTTTGATAGCTTCTATTGTCTTTGCTTTTCAGCATGCCATTGATAACACCTTATTTCATTTATATGAATGTTTTCTGCTCACTGGGGCAACTCAATCAAAATCTGGATTTCAGTCTTGGACTTTCTTTGAGCCTGACAACAGCAAGAAGGTCAAGTCAGAACATTGGGGCATTAGAGAAGAGTGATAATTATTGCCTGTAATGCTAACATTTCATTTTTATCCAGAGGATCTGTTTTCACACTGCTTAACGATTTCTCAATTCCATTATCTATTTCATCTAGTGTTTGTTGTTACAATGGTGACATTGCTTTTGGCTGATGATGTTTTAATATCATTTTCGCTTTCAAACTGCTACTAATTTCCAGACTTAAGCATTTCTTTTGTCAAAACCTTAATGAGTCAATATATTCATACTCACATAAATTCTCTGTCTGCCCTTAGAAATATTTCAGTCTGCTGTGCTGGCACTGACTGAAGGTGGCTTCAAGTGTCATGCACAAGACGGCATTTTTGTTAATTGTGACCCCACGAGCCTTCATCCCTACTCTGAATACCTTGCTCATGCTCTTTCTTGGAGTCAGTTGCTGTGAAGGGCTTGGCTGCACCCCTTGGTTTTTCCCAGTCAACACAAACGGTGACTCTGAGGCTTTATCTGCACTGCTGATGTAATTTTAGGCTTTATCTGCCTGTCCTAAGTTATCTTTAAAGAAAAAGTAGTTTTCATAATGCAAAAATGCCTTTATTTTGTTATCTCACTCCATTTTGAATTTTCCTAGGGCAGGATGGAAATGGAACAGAGACAAAGAGGGCTTGGGGAAATGAGCTAATTTGGGCACAGACCTCAGCATTCAGTTCTGGTCCTGATCCTCCTGAGCCAGCTCAGTCATTGCCAACTCCTCCACCTCTGATCTCTCTCATAGCTGTACTTTGGACCTTAAAGAACTCAATTCATCACTGTTGCCAGTGGTGCAACTGTATTTCAAACTAAGGCTTGAAGAGCCTGCACTCAGCCAGACAGTCACACGTCTCCACTGTTAATATTTCAGCAAAACATCATTTATTTATCAAACTTCATCCATGCTTTTGCATCAAAAGTAACTGTGATGTGAGAGGAGAGTAATTTCAAGCAAGACTGAAAAACTGATGTTCTTTGTTTTCTCTAGAAATCACAGTTTGGGTTTTCAAATGGGGCAGGTCTAGGAGGATGTAATAAACTATTTCAACACAGGAACTGAACTCACTGGATGCCGAGAACTGATAAAATGTAGTTAATCCTTGAAAACAGGTATTCCCTATTAGAAGTGAGGATTTTTTTTCCAATTAAATGAATTTGTCTTGCCTTTGCAGTGACAGCAGAGTGCACACAACAAGCAACAGTAGAAAAGATTTATATTTATATATCTTTCTATATATTCATATAGAAAAGATTTATTCATATTTATTTTTTTAAAAAGTC
>VXBX01006277.1:257720-286903 GCA_013400415.1 Scytalopus superciliaris | reverse complement strand
TGCGGCCAGGCAGGGGGAGCGCCACTCACACGTGGCACGGTTGTTCGCTGAGGTGCCGCGGTCTAAGCAGGGGAAGGCGCCGCTTGCACGTGGCACGGCTTCGGGGGACTTGACAAAAAACCGTCCCAAGGCAGGGACTCGGCCAGCAACTCCTCCCTCTGAGACGTCTCCCTCCGCACCCCCGGTACTCACTCGCACCCGCACGTCCCAAAGCAAGAGGAAAGGAGAAGGAGACACCGAACTTCCCGCCCCTTCCCCCGTTTCCTTTTGGAGTCCCCTTCCCAAATGTCCCCCTGGGACATATGCTCCCAAATGTTCGTTCCGGTGGAAAGAAAAGGAAAAAATTCACAAAGGAAATCAAAACCATAACAAGTTTTAAAAGTGTTAAATATACCAGATGGGGGTAGAAAGGCACAGGGATTGGCAGCAGACTTCTAGAAATCAAAGCCTCTTTCTATTGACACATCTCTTTGACTATCAAGAAAGTAAAGTAGTCTGGTTTTGAAGGACCCTCCCCTTTAGCATCCCACAGAATGTGTTTCCCAAATTTTCAGGTTATTCCAGTAATGACGTGTCCTCTGTAAAAAATTAATTCCTTTAGACGTAAAGCTCAGTGAGAGAAGAAAACAAGTTTTCTAATAAATCATCAGTTCTACCTCATAACCTAGAGAAAAGTTAGAAGAAGACAGCTAGTAAAGGTACATAGATTATTTTCCTACTTCCTTCCATTCACTTAAGTTTGCTAATTATTAAGACTTTGAAATAAAAGATTTATTTATGTCAGATACACTCAGTAATTGAACGTGTATTTGACAAGGTGCTAAACATGCCAGCTACCATGTGCTAACTGGTCAATAATTGTTTTATATCCATCAAATTACAGCTATTCTTTAGGAGGAACTTCCAGGTTGTGTATCCCATATAACCAAAACCATCTCTATGTAGTTCCAAGTCCTTGAAGAATAAGTTTGAAGACTCTCTTTATTGGCTAGCTATGCAGAGTTTCTTATCTGACATTGATTCAGAGTATCAGGTACCTTAGTTTTTGGAAGTACCCAACTCTTCCCAAGCACTGAACTGCGTCATTGAATTGTACTTCAGTGATAATTGGCTGTCTGGTTTGTTGCTATTTTCCTTCCACTCTACAGATAACATTTTGATCTTAGATGCTCAGTGCAGAGTTCCAGTTGCAGCCTTGGGTAATGAAGCCTTTTTTCTCCGTACCATAGCTAAGACTGTTATGCTGAAGCCCAAAGTAATCCACAGGATATAGATCAGAACAGTTATACACTGGTAATATGAATTAGAAAGCTGATTTGAGCAGTGTTCAATGAATATCCTAGTGTATATCATGTTAAATACTGCAGTTGATATGGCTGAGTGAGTTAATTTTACAGATGGCTTTTAATGAATAGATGAAATCATAGATTTGTCATCAGTGGAATGAAAACACTGACTATTGAAACAACAACTAAATACATGGTTGCTGATTTTATTGAAACACATCTGTGTGATTTGGGTTTGACAACAGTGAAAAATTATGAAAAATAACTGCCTGCTGAGAAATGGGTGATAGTTGTTACTTTTCCCAACTAGATCACCATATTCTCTATAACATCAATTAATTGAGAAAAATACATTATACAACTTCTTTACTCTCCAAGGGATGCAACCTCTGAATCCAGCTTACTAAAAGCCTATTAACACATAATATCATATTGCGTTATGCAGTCAATGTGGGAAGCTATTAACATAAGGACACCTTATAGAGATTCTTGCAGAAACCATAAGCAAAATTTCTGCATCTAAATGACTACTCAAATAGAATTTTAAAAAGACTCCTAGATGAAAGAACATTGAATAGGCTGCAAGCATGTCAGTAACAAGAAGTAAAGCAGTATAGCTAGAAGATATCTTCAATTACATTTTCTCTATTACATTCCAGGAATTTATCTACTATAAATTATAAAATATCTGTTGGAGCTGCTGTGGAAGGCAGCATAGATCTGTGACTCTGAGAGCTAGTTTAAGCCCTCCTTGGATCTCAGAGACATCTTGCTTTTTGTGGTTTGTATCCAGGGGTGCTTTACCATGTTCTACCATATGTTTGAAGCACTGAAAAAGTGACTTGAATTGGTTTGGACCATTTTGAAATTTTCTCAGCCTGAATTTCAAGTGAGAGCATACTTATGAGTGCTTGATACGGGGAGACACAGTTTTGATGACTCTGAAGGGCAAAGAGGTAGGGGAATCCCACCCCCACATCTACTGTCACGTATTAATGGTGCACATCATTCCTCCCAAGAAGTGGAACATCAGGGAACAGCACTGTGATGACTAGTCCACGCAGAGGTCTAATATTAATGATATTAGCTTGCTTTACAGAACACTGAGTTGTCATTTAATGACTGACCACTTACTTTCAGTTCTTTTCACCTTTGTTTCTTCATAGTCATCGTGTCCTATCTAATCTTTTAATCTCTTTGCACAGCTAAATGTTTTGTGCCTTTTATTTATATCTAATCCAGAGATTACTTTGAACATTAGTGGAGAGAACACTACACTCTGCAAAACTGAACTGGAAATTCTCTTCTCAGGACTACATAAAAAAATTATCTGAAGAGATATCTCCTTTTCTTTTTAGAGCTGTGAACTCTGTCAGAATAAATGCTACAGTGGGCCTGCTTCTAAAACTTTTGTGGCTACAATTTTAAGCCACTATCACTGGTATGAATGAGAATTGCCAAAGAATTTTAGAATCAGTGTATTTCATCATAGGAATTTATGGATAGTATAAATATTTTTATCAGTGCCCGTTAACTACATTGTAAATTACTAACTAAAAACAATTATTGCTTTTATATTAATAGATACTATTAACCTTTTTTTTTTTTTTGCAATGATGTATATTGATTTTTCTTAGTAGATAAATCCAAGTTGTATTTCACATTTATTTTATTGATTTAACTTAATATGAAAAGCTTTGTCCATACATACAATGTGCTGTGAATTGGTCAAATATTTTCCACATAAGCTGTAGTATACACTTATCAAGACTTGATTACAAATGTAACATTAGTGCTTAGATTTCTATTGCATAGGAATACATGTTTAATTGAAAAATACTAGCAAGATTAAAATTAATGGTTAAATTGTTACTGATTTTCACAGCATGCCTTCTATGCAATATTTCATTTACCTGTGCTAAATACAATATCCTATGTAATATTTAGTAAGAAATATTTTAATTTCAACATCAGATTGAAACCCATATTGCCACTAATATTTGTGAGAAATACTTATATGCAAATAGACTCAGAGAAAGATCAAATGAATAAAGTCCTTAACCACTGGTTAGTTTAGAAAATGAATATTTCATATTTACAGTCCAAATCAAATGTACAGCTTCTAATCAGGACCACTTTCAATGTTCTTTTTTTCTTAAAAAAATAACTTTAATTAAACATCCAAGTTTTTATTACTTTTTTCTGTTGGTAATTTTTTTTTTTAGTTAGAATGGGAAAAATTTAATATAATTTCCAAATATATCTGTCTGAATGTTTCCGGTATTAGATTGGCATAGATGTTTATCTTTGAAGCAGCTAGTTCTCCCTTACACATTTTCAGGAATATATAAAAGGTGTTTAGTGGCATGAAAGAAGCTATTTTGGAGGGCCCTAAGTCTGCACTATCTGCTAACATGTTCAGAGTTACATTATCAAGAAGAGAGGCTAAGTGACACTTTGGTCATATTCCATTATCCTTTTAATATCAGGCTAATATTAGAAACAGAAATGCATTTGCCAAGTGTCTTTCAAGTTGCATTTATCTGCCCTTACCTCTTTTCCTAGGAAGCATTTTTACAACAGTAAGACTATTTTTTTACTTCAGTAAGTCACTCTTAACAGCAGAAAAAGGGTGTAGAAAGAGATTATAACATGGAAAATGAGCTGAAAACTCAAGTGCATTTTCTCTAAAGGCTTTTCCAATCTGATTTTATCAGCCACATGAAGCAGCCAGAGAGATGAGAATTCTCTCTTCTTCCTTGAAATAGGATCACAGTTAATACATGGGTCCACAGTCTGGTGGATTTCAGAGTGCAAATGTTTTCATTTAAGGTATGACCTCTAATTTTCTTTTACAAATTTAATTGTATTGATTTTAGAAATATAATGTTGTTCCTCTTAAAAATATTTATTGCTGTATAAGAACAACATCCCTGTGTGTTTTTAGACTTTTTTTCTTTACCTTTCACTTAGGAAAATACATGCCTGTTTCATTTATGGCCAGTCCAACAAAGTACATGAGTAGGACTGTTAACCATGGTGGTCAATGACTACCATGATGTATGCAATATGCATAACCTTAAAATATATTTGCGTTTTTAAGGCTGTTATCTGTTCTCTTAACTAATTTGTTGTCCTTACTACTTTTGCTTATGTAGAGGTCTCACCCACATAATATTTTAGGTAATGTTACACTCAGAAGTGGTTGAGTCATTAAAGCTGTGGTCACAAAAGAGTTATATATATGTAACTTCTTTGGTTTTTGTATGTACCTTTCATCTGTGTTTAATGTAGAATCCCATATATCTTAAGTCCTTTTTATCTTAATATATTAGTGTTTATTAGGTTACTTTCGAAATTCAATATTTGTGTTTTCTATTAATATTCTTCTTAATCAGAAATCTGCAGTGGGTTTGGTTTGTTATGCTTATGAAAAAGGCTTTCGTAAGTCATTTTTAGGTCACTGTGCCCTGCCCAGACATCTCTCAGGAAAACAAAATCTGTTATTTGTTTATCAAATGCAAGGGCATATAGAGCAAAAACAGTTATCTGTCAGCAAGACAGTCAAAAGTCACATGATCTGTGTATGTTTCTAGGCAAAATAACCCCTCGTTCAGCTAAAAGCAATATAGTATCTTATTTCAGGAAGGTCTAAGTAACCAGGATTTCCAATTCCAACTACTAAGCAGATAAAATCTTTTACTCAATATTAAAATAGAGATGAGACAACTTTTCTGATTTAGGGTAAGGTCCTAAATTTATGAAGTTTCAGCTCAAGACACAAGTGAAACTTCCGAGTTTTGCAACATTTTAATTCACTTTAGAGTATTTGTGAATTTCCACTGGAGTGTCTCTAATTCAACTGCTGTTTTGGAATAAGAATGCTAAAAAAACCCCCAAAAAGACTAGGCGCTCTGGTCCATTTCTTTCGAAGTGAGAAAGCTTGAATGTTTATCCAGATTCCTGGATTTTTTTCACACTTTCAAATGTGTCCATCAGTAGCTCATTTCTTCTAAAAACTTCCACTTTGAACTTGTTTTCTATAACTTAGCTGAACTGGGGCTTACTGTGGCTTAACAAATATTAATCGGTAAATTTGATGAAGGATATTACAGTTGTTGTACCAGCTCTCTCTTGAAGCTTATGGAAGGTCAGAGAGGAACAAATAGCTTTGTCTTACCATTATACAGTAAGTTCTCATATGAATATCTGTGTCTTTGTTTACTACCATTTACAAAAATGATTGATGGTTTTTTCCCAGCCTAAATCCATCAACTCTTAAAAGCTGTATTCCTAAATTGTTGTCAGAACCATACACAAGCAAGTACACCAAATTCTACACACTTGTCTTTAGCCACTTAACAAAAACAGCTATTCTGGTTTCAGCTGGAATAGAATTAATTTTCTTCCTACTAGCTGGTACAGTGTTATGTTTTGGATTTAGAATGACAATAATGTTGAGATCACAGAGGTTTTGGCTGCTGCTAAGTAATGCTTACTGTAAATCAAGGACTTCTCAGCGTCTCATGCTCTGTCCATGAGAAGCTGCACAAAAAGCTTGGAGAGAGCATAGCTCGGACATATGACCCAAAGTGGCCAAAGGAATATTCTGTACCACAGAACGTCACACTTAGTACATAAACTGGGGGAATTTGGCCGTGAGTCATTGCTCATTGCTCAGGGATGGGCTGGGCATCAGTCAGTGGGTGGTGAGCAATTATATTGTGCATCTTTTGTTTCCCTTGGATTTTATTTCTCTCTTGCTTTTCATTTTCCCCATTTTCATTACAATTTTTATTGTAATATTTTTATCTTTTACTTCAATTATTAAACTGTCCTTATGTCAGCTCACAGATTTAAACTTTTTTTTTCCTGGTTCTCCCCCCACCAGAGCAGGGGAGCATGTGAGTAAGTGGCTGCATGGTATTTGTTTGCTGCCTGGGCCTACAACAGCATGCCAATATTAACATTAGACATGGCACACTAAACAAAGGTTTTTCTGAATAAGAAACCTCCTCATCACTTTGCAGCCCTCCAAGTCTATATTAACATCCTGAATGTATTAATGCATTTTAGAAATGATCCTTAACCTGAATGTTGCCACGACAGGTACATTTCTTAGTACTACTCACAAGTCTCTATTTGTATGGAGCTGGATGACCTTAGTCTTTCCAAAACATATATTTCATTTAACTCTACAGATTAATAACATTTCTTCCAAAATCAAGATAACAATTGATTCTTCACAAGAATGTACAATAGCTTTTAATGCAGAAATATTTTTTGTTCGGTTTTTTTTTCAGCAACAAGACTGCTTTATTGTTGACCTTTGGTCCATAAATACTTTTTTTGTCATTGATAGTAACAGAACACAGTCTTTAAACTTTTTTTACAAGACTTCAGGGATGAGGCTTGTCAGGCTTGCTTGATCTGAACTTACTTTGACCTGCACAGAGCTTTGTTTTGACTTGATTTAGCTGAAACAGCAGTTTTGCTGATGATGGGTAGCTACACTTAATTTGTTTCACTTTTGCTTATCTTCATATGGCACAGCCATAGTTTCATACAGATGGTAGTTAGAAGTAATAATTCTATATAGGAATACATTTATGGCTCTAACACATTTATGGCTATAACACATTTTTGGTTCTAACGTGATGAAACAGTGTAGAGAAACAGAGGCTTGGTATGACAGTGGTGGCCTTGAGAAGTGAAAACTGACTGGTACCAGACACTCACTATTTAAAGAAAATTTAAAGAAAAACAAACCTAGATCTGGGAAAAAAATGGAGTAGCAAGGAGAACAAAAAGAGAGCATAAAAGATTTGTGAAATGTACTACATTTAGTAAATGCAGCCATATAGACCCTGATATGATGACCTGACTTCCCAGCTTGACCTCAGACCTACCTCATCACCAGTAATTTGTCTGGGGGTTTTGGGCTGTGCCTGACCCTGGTTACCATCACCAGACCTGCCCTATTCTCTTTGTTCTGATCCTGTGGGACTGTTCCCTTGCTGGTGAGGACAGTGCCCTGTCACCCTGCTGTCACCCTGGCTCACAGCTTGTCTTTCTAGGGGATCAGCCTGCTCTTGCTGCTTCCTGACAGACACCTTCCAGATTTTAATTTGTCTGCAACATAGAGCTCCTCCTGTCAAAGAGATATCTCTGTTATTTTCTGAAGGCTGCCCTGGGCATCTGTGGTTTGCTGAAAATTTCATCTCTTCCCACTACCATGGTATTCTGGGGGTATAATTTCCTTCTCTACAGCTGGAAGCATGTGCTTTCTTTAGTTATAACTAATGGCTGATGGCTTACCAGGAAAAGTGATGTTTTAAGGTCATTAATAATTCCAACAGGTGAACATGCAAAGGAAATTCAAGTTGCTGTTATTTGCATAGATTCCTGAGAATGAACACCCAAGATATGATTGTCAGCAAATAGATAAGACAGTCTTGTTGCTCACAATAGTGACAATTAACAGCTCTCCATCAAGTTCTGAATCTAATGTAGACACCTGAAGCATGTAGGAATCAGAGCAGTGTGAAAAAATATATACTAAGCAGTGTTGGTGAGATGATACAAACTTGTGTTAGTGGAGGAAGTGAATGAAAAACATTCTAACTTGCTCTAATTCTGTCTTCATTCTGCCATGACGTTGTCTAAACCTCAGAATGAAATTGTCTAAGCAGTTGATCCTAAAGTGAAAATTCTGCCAATGGTGCCAAACATTACTTTCAGGTCAACAAATGTGGAGAGACCTCTCTATTCCTTTTCGATGTCTTAGCTAAAAAAGATTGTTGTTAATTTCATTCTCTAAAATAAAATTTGCTGCCACACAAAAAGCTTTTTTATATGGCTAAGACAGTTAAATATGGACCTTATGGTAATAGTGCCAAGACATTTTAATAGGAGGTAAGTGTATAAAATGACTATCCATCTTCTTATAAAGATGGACAGAGACAAAGTTTTTAGTCTTGAGGGATCACTACTTTATTTCACATAAGTAGAAGGAGCTTTCTAAGGATTAAGAAGCCTCAAATCCTCTGAGAGTCTCAAATGAAATGAGAGTAAGTACTTTGTCACCTGAATTTCTGAGATGGTAAGTGATAGCTAGAGAGAACTCATGGGCTGTGAAGAGACATGTACCACTGCCTTGTAGCTGATGGTGGATTGTTTATCGAGTGAAAATTTAAATGCTGATGTTCAGTTTCAAGAATTCAGTTATTTCCAGTCAGAAAGATAATCTATCCAAAATTTGCACCAGGGGTGGAACTGTCATTCTGAGAACCATACTGTACTTTAAGAGCACCATTAGACTTTATGTTATTTTGATTGAATTGTTATCACAGGAAATCTGTTTTCTTGTCATCAAGGCACTATGCATAACTTCAATTTATGCTGCAGATTGTAAAGATTTTTCCTAGATGTCCATAGTCTATAAGCTACTTAAAATTAATATAAACAATATTTTCATCAAGTAATTTCCTGCAAACTGTCTCATAAAGCTGTCTTTATATTTTCAGGCCAATGGATAGGAGTGTTCAAAACATTGTGACGAAAACACTTTTGAAATTATAAACATTGACAGAAGTTATATTAGTGATAATTCAGCTTACATTGCAATGCTTTGCCATTTAGAAAAATAATTCTGATTTAACTTCCTCAAAGGTTTTTTTCTGAGCTATCACAGAGAGAAAGTGATAGGCAGAGAGGCTGAACTTGTAACAGACAAAAGGATGGTCTGCCTAAAATTTCATTTCTCTTCTACATTTTCTCTTTTAAATTTCTGCTTATAGTAGCTAATTGAGTATCAGTATCTGGGTTGGAGTTTGAGGGGTAACCAAGAATTCTTAGATGTATTTATAATAAAAGTAGCTTTCCTGAATTAATAAGTTATTGCTGTTTCTTCTCCTGTGTCAGTTCTCCTAAGCAGCAGTCTGCCAGGCATCCTGGTCACCACAAATGTTGGGGACATCCAGAAGAGGTTTGTATTCTGTCCTGACCTCAGAAAACTGTGCATTGCAATGGTGCATACACTTTGTTCTGATCTCTTGAGGTTTTCTCATTATACTGAGAAGTCATTAAGGGGAAGATTCCAGACAAGCCAGTTTATTGATAATAACAGACCAAAGAGCAAACTGTGTAATATGTAGTGAGAGTATATAACAAAGGTATGGCTGATTGAGGAAGTATTGATTCATTGCTGCTTCAGCTGCCCATATGCCATTTTCTTTTTGCAGTTACATTCCCTGCACAATGTCTTTTCTTACACCTATTGTCACAGAATACAGGAATAATGATCGAGACATGAGGTGCTATGAAATCTGACAACACATAAATTACTTTCTAGGGAGAATCATTTGATGAATAGACTTACTGGCTGTGGTGGGTAGGTGTATGTCAGTTCTACCAGTTAAAATCACTTAAGTTGTCTATGAGACGATACCATAGAACAATGCTTCCTGAGAATATTAAGATATCTTTAGATTCCTCATAGCTGTCTACCAGGAGTTGGGTGTTCTATAGTCTGAAAGTCCAGAGAAATTTCATTCTGAAACAATTTGATGGGCAGGATATGGCTGTCACCTGAGACTGAGTGTTTTAGACTAACAAGGAGGAGTGGTGACAGATAATAACCTTATTCTCATTATATACAAAAGTTTAAATAAATCATAGAATATCCTAAGTTAAAAAGGACCCACAAGAATGATCAAGTCCAACTCCTTGCCCTGTAAAGGACAACTTCCAAAATCACACCATGTGTCTGAGAACCTGACATCACAACTGAAGACCAAAACTAAGAAAATATTAAACATCTGTTTCTTGTCTGTGTCCCTGTTTGCAAGGTGACCATCCTCACCAATTAACAGATCAATATTATCTCTGGACTGTCTTTTTCTGTAAGTGTTGGTAAAATTTGAACCAATCATGAAAGGAAGTGAGCTGTAATTTAAGTGAACATAGTTTATGATAAGTGAGAATAATTCAAGAAGTCTGTGTCCCTTTTAAGCTCAGTTATAGAAAATATAGATAGACAGTCTAAATTCACAATATGTTGAAGACTAAGGAATAAATTCAAATTGAAAGACTGACTAGAATAAAGAAATTTAAAAACATTTCATCACAATATTAGATTTTTCTATAACAAAATATAACTTCTTCAGTTCCAAATACCTCAAAATTTTATTTCAAAAAAACCTTCAGACTTTCAGAAAAAAAAAATCCTTTTGAGTTAGATGATGCGGTGAAAAATCTGGAACAAAACCATTTTTTTGTTCAAAACATACTGGTCATAAAATCAAGATTTTTATAGCAAAAGTTCTGGACTCCCTGCTGTATGATTTTACTGAACGAAGTAATTTTCAAACTAAGATGGAATTATGTGGTTCAGTGAATTTTGCCATTTAAAAACTTTTAGTAGATTTTACTCAGGTTGTAAATAAATATGCAGTTTCAACTCTCAGTTTATGAAATTAGATGAGGCAAACTCTTTCTAACTCTCACTTTATTCCACTATTAAATTTCAAAAGGCTGAAATACTTTCTTGGTTATATCTCTGTTCCTTTCTTTAGTGAAAGAATACAAACAAACCTAAAGGAAGAAAACAAGGCTGTATTTGGAAGTTAAGATTTTTCTTAGTCATAGAATCATAGCATGGTTTGGACTGGAAGGGTCCTTAAAGATTTAGTTCCAACCCCTCTGCCATGAGCTGAGAACCTTCCACTAGACCAGATAACTCAGAGCCCCATCCAGCCTGGTCTTGAACACCTCCAGTAATCAGGCATTCCAACTTCCCTGGGCAACCTGTTCCGGTGCCTCATGACCCTCACAGTAAACATTTTCATCCTTATATCTAATCTAAATCTACCCTCCTTTATCTTAAAGCCATTCCCCCTTGTCCTATCACTACATGCCCTTGTAAAAAGTCACTCTCCAGAGTTTTTGTAGCCTTCTGGAATGTGCTGTAAGGTCTCCCTGGAGCCTTGTCTTCTCCAGGCTGAACAACCCCAATTCTCTCAGCCTCTCTTGGTCTTCATAGGAGAGGTGATCCAACCCTATGATCTACTTAATGGCTCTCCTCTGGACTTGTCTCAGCAGGACTTTCTTGTGTTGGGGCCGCAAAGCTGGATGCAGTACTCCAGGTGAGGTCTCACAAGAACAGAATAAAGAGGGAGCATCACTTCCCTTAATTTGCTGGTCATGCTTCTTTTGATGCAACCCAGGATACAACTGGATTTCTGGGCTGCAAATGTGCATTGCTGAGTTATGTTGAAGAGTTCAACCACAAACACCCCCAAGTTCTTTTCCCAAGGAGAAATCCCCAGGCTAGACTTGATCCATCCTCTGCCCAGCCTATATCTGTGCTTGAGATTGTCTTGACCCAGGTAGAAGACCCTGCATTTGGACTTGTTGAACTTCATGATGTTTGCACATTCCCACCTCTCAAACCTGTCAAGGTCCCTCTGGAAGGCATCCCTGCTCTCCAGGCCCTTGACCACACCACACAGCTTGGTGTCATCAGCCAGCTTGATATGGGTCTATTATAATGCGTCAGAAAAACATGTAGGGTTGACTGTAATGTTATTGCCTACTGTTCACAGTGCTGTAACAAGTGAAGAAGATGTTATTGCAACTAACGTCAGTAACATCTCAGTTTGAAGTCTTAACTGATATTTTTAAATAACATCACAGGATTTTATTTTTTAATATATTGGGTTTTATTAGTTTTTTAAATTTTATTTCACTATGTAAAAACTAAAAAAATGTTGTTAACTCTAGAACTCCATGTGGTTGTAGTGACTGTGTCTTACATATGTGTGGTTAAGATGACTTAACAGTATTTTTGGGAAAATGAAATACCCTTTCAATTTGCTTAAACTGGTTGGAAAATAGGAAGGCATGACAGATGTGTAAGGGTTACACCTAATATACTTGATCTTGCATTATTGTAGATAACTGGGTATATGACTCAGTTATGCCACTTGTAATTATACATTTCTATATAATACACACTTTACTGCATCAGTAATAGAATATGTATAGTGAAAATACATAATTGAAGCATATGTCCATACACATTATGTGCAGATGAAGTTATTATAAAAATACCATAGCATGCTTAAATCTTTCAAAAGCTTTTTCTGTATACCAGAATGTTATTTTTATACACTTAACATTACAAACAAGTTACCTTGGAAGGAAAGTACATTAACTATATGTGAAATGCAAATTTCTCATAGTATAAATACTGCATGGGTTCTCATACATAGTGAAAATGATTACACAAACTGCCTGTAAATTAAAACACTCTGTAAGAGTGTTACTTTCACAGATATTTTTATTTCCTTTGCTCTTAAATTCAGCCAACTAGGACTAGAAATCAGAGCATTCTAGAGGGAAAATTTATGTCCCAGAAAGCTTGAAAAATAAGTGATTATGCTTTCTCAAACCACTTATAACCCAAGGCCAGTCACATGCAATGCCAAAATGCACTAACGACAAAATCATATTATCACAATGAGACCTTTCCTTGTCTTTTTATGCTCTTTAATCATTATTTGAACAGCTAACAATGATGGTCTTCACATTTTAATTAGGATTTCAAATTTGCTTCCCATAAGATGAATCAAGAAATCATTTCTTTCAAGGTCTTTGCTAGGCTGTAGTGAAAAAGCTGAATTATTCCATGGTTAATTTATATTATACAGATTATTTTTTTAGCACCATAAGGATGAGAAGTGCAAATTATTTTCCATGAATCTTGAACTTTAAGGAGTGATTCTTCTGGCCAGATGACTCAGACTTGGCTCATCTGGCCCTGTGAGACAAACACATACCTTGGTACATAAAAGAAGTCAATACTCAAATTTCAGTCAGGGAACACTAGCCTTAGCTTTGTAAGAAAACAACAACTAGAATTCTTTCACATTTTGCAGAAGTCTCTAAACCAAATCAAATAGGTGTACTATTGCTGTAATTTGATATTAAGCTGTTTTGGCAGAATGGAGGAGACACAGGTTTCAGATCTTGGTGCAAAGATTATTGCAGTATTTAGTCCATATTTATTTGATGTTTCTCCCTGTGTGGATTTGTTAATTTATATCATGATATCTGTGTTGCTTTTCTGGCACAGTGATTAACTCATTAGGCAAAGTGAAACATCTTCCATGGAAGGGAAAGAAGAGGTTTCTTCTTCTTCCTTTATGACAATCAGAATATCCCAGAGCTTGAAATACATAGTCTTGGACCACATATAATGAAATNAAAAAAAAAAAAAAAAAAAAAAAAAAGGTTCCAAGCTAGGGATGGTACCCATTGCTAGAGCTGAGGAGGAACAGTGAGCACAAGTTTTGATTCCAACATCTCATCTCAGCCAAAGATTTTAGGTTCCTTCCCACAATTTTCTTCTCAGCAGTTTTGGAAACATCTTAGTCTTTTGAGAATAAAAAATTTGCTGATGTTTCTCATCTGGCTTTAAGAAGACAGAATCATCACCACACAAGTTTTATACCAGATGACACAGTTGCTAAACCAGGACAATTTGAAGTGTACTGAATTTGCGTTGATGTAATACAGCAATCTAAACCTAGAAAGGAGAAAAATTACCCAAAACATCAGATTCTGTTCAGCTGATGTTCATTTTCTGTTATGTTTTTACTCTCTCATGGATGGTCTTATATCTTCTGCAAAATGTTAATAAGGAGATGATACAGGGACATATATTCTCAATTGGCTTTGGTCTCAGTGTATTCTGCAAGGTTGCCTCAATTTGTAGTTAAGGCCATGGAAACAACTGCATGTGTGAAATCACTGAGTTTAAAACTTGTGATAGGTTCACAATACCTAATGTGTCTTCTGTGGGGAGCATGGATCCTGTTCAATGGTGAACATGGACAAAGAGCACTTAATGTGGGATTTACCTAGTTCTGTGCAGCAATGTTAAGACAAGTAATTTCTAATGTGGATGGAAGCAAAACTTTAGCAATGTCAAAACATTGGTGCTTATGTGGACTAAGATCCTGCCAAATTAGACAGCTGCAGAAAAAATTATTTTAAAGATGACTTTTGTGGACCTAAGCATAAAAAATGTGAATTAGACTGATTACAGGGCTTATTGTTACTATAAAACAATCGTTCCTCCTGTCTGGAGATTTGCTATAGCAGAATTCCCTCAGATTTCTTCAACCATAAGCCAAACTTCTGTTTATGATTGACCAAGATGATCTGAGTAGCTTACCTCTTCTAATGGGGAAGCCGAACCTACGGATATTCAATCTAGGAAAAAAAAATTGCCCTATAAAAATTTACATTAGATCACTGATTTATTTTTGGGCATGAGACCCACAGCAGAGGTGTTTTTTATTGTACCTGTCAGTTACAATAGGAAAACATCTGCAGAGAGGTAAACCTTGAGCAGTAAGCTGTAGAAACTTTTCAGGCTCTGCAGTCTGAAGGACCAAAAAAGAAACTTGAATGCCATATAACCTTTCTGTTTTCCAAAGTATTGAACACTTCATAAAAGGATGACTGGTCTTAAGGAAAAAGGATTACAAAACCAATGAAGTGCTGTTACAAAAATCTATACAATATACTTGTGAAAGTGCACCTCATTATGGAGTATGACAGATAATTCTTCAGTGAAAAAGGCACTGCTGTGTAGACTGTGAAGATATATGGATTGCACAGACCAAATTTTATGTGAGATGAATCCTTCCAACAAATACAGCCTGTCCTTTGCTCTTTCTTCCATGAAAAGTTCTGTAACAAGGAGGTATTAATACAAGTAATTTGCATGGGGGTAGTTTTAATAAACTTTGTACGTTACATGAAACATAAAAAAACCCTCTGTGTCTTGATTGTTTAAAGAGAACAGGTATCTATCTGTCTTTCTCAGTAAATGGTTTACCAGGGTAAGTTTATTTAAAACTACTTTATGTATCTCCATATTAGAGAGGAGTTTATGAAAGAATGAGAGAAGTGATGTAAAAAGATATTCCAGACAAACAGAAACAGAGACCAATAAGTGTATGGCTTATTCTATGAAACATATAAATAATGTCACTCTTTTCCATTTGTTTTTTATTTTATATATATATATATATATGTTCTTTATGCTTACATCTGGGGCACAAACCATAAACTACAGTTTATATAAGACAGGCTGAAGTGTAAATGCTCCATTTTACTGAAGTTTGTCAACTAAATACTTTAAAATGCACACTATTTAGTGCAGTAGATGTAGGAAGCAAAAGAACTATAGAAAATTAATGAACTCCATTAACAATAACTAAATTAGCTATGGCTATTTCAGTTGTAAATATAATATCAAACCCAATTTTTGTTTGCTATTGGAAAGAAGATACTGAGTTTCTTACAAAATAGAACTCATAAAAAAGTAGTTCAATAGAACATTTGGCCAGGTTCTCATATAAAAAAATAGAAGATTCTAAGACAAGTAATGAAATTATGTTTTGTGATTCTTCTGGAATAAGCAGAAATCAGAAAAACAGAAGTTAATCAGTCTAGAAAGGCCACAAGTGGATTTCTACTATTTGAAGGCTTTAGGTTTTTCTCAGATTCAAGTTACAGGAAGTAAACTATTTTCTGTGGCTTTCTCCAAGTCTAATCTACCAATATATAAATGACTGTATATTGGTTTCATCAATCATTGTGCAACACAAAGTAATAGCATTTAAACTGTAAAACAGCATGCTGCAAAAAATTCTTACTTAGAAAGTGAAATAATCTCTTGAGCTATTTCTCCTGAATTCAAGATCATAAATTAACCAGACGTACTCATGCTGTCTGCTGGTTAATAATACAGTTCATTCCCTGGTTTCTGGCAATTATAACTCCTTCTGTAGTGCAAAAAGGCAGTTTCCTCTTGAGTGTTTCAGGCTTTTAGGACAGACATCTGATTTGCTATGAATACATATAAAACTGAAGTTTAAAGTATATATTAAATAAATACAGGGAATCTATAATACAAGCTATACAAAAATATAGGAAACTTGGCATTTATTAATTTTCATTTTACTTGCAAGGACAAAAGCAACACTCTCAAGAACATTCATGAAAATACAGAAAAGAAATAGAACAGCACAATTTCATCCATTTTTCAGGAATGGATTTTTGAAATATTCATTTTTCAATCTCTCTAAAAAGAAATCACAAGAATAAAAATAACTGTCAGATTTGTTAGAGAGGAATACTTCTTTTCCCCCCTTTCTTTGTTTTCCTTCTTCAGCTTATACCCAGTGTCCTAGTCCTTTGTCCTCTGGTCATTTCACACACAGGAGTCTAACTGACATTATGAAGTTGACTACACTGAATGAATTAAAGAAGCTGTTATAAACTGACCACAAAGTCTGATTCCCCCCCCACCTTTCCTCATTCATTGGGCAGGTAGAATGTTGAAAAGTCGGTCATGAAGGAGTGAAGTTGAGCCTAGGAAGGAGGGAGGAGAAGGGTGAAGATATTTCTCTGTTTCTCACCATCCTACTCTGTTTTTAATTCACAATAAAGGACACTAATTTTTCCCAAGCTGAGTCTGTTTTGACCTTGACAGTAACTGCTAGGTCATCTCCCTGTCTTTATCTTGACCCACAGGCTTTTTCACTTTATATTTCCCCCCTGTTCTGTTAAGAAGGGGGAATGAGAGGGCAGCTGGGTGGCCATCTGGCAGCCAATCAAGGTTAACCCAGCACTAAAGCAAAGGAGGCTTTTCAGATAAAGAGAATGCAGAGGTGCAAAAGGATCTGCAAACAGGGGGCCAGTTCCCAGATAACCAAAGAGCACTTCAGGGCAAAATCCCAGTGGTCTTAATTATATAGCCAATGCAAAGTGCAATGGAAGACATGGATTGATGCTTTGAGACTTAGGCAGGCTGGAAGAACAAAACTGAAAGTGGTGATGGTTGCTGTTGAAGGAAATAACCCAACACTTAAGTCAGGGTCCTTTATTCTCGCAATCTGTGTTCCAAATTTCCCCAACAGCTGCGTCTTGGAAACTTGTGTGGCTCCCCCAGTCTCATAACTTCCCCAAAGTCCATTATGCTCAGTCTCAGACTGATTCCTTATAACCTGTCTTCCTTCATCTTCCTTTGTGAACTTCTTTCCTACTGCAAAATTGTGTGTTATCTGCTCCAGAGCTACTGTATTCTAGCATGAGCTATTTTGATCTCATCCCTTGAGGAGGGAAGGGTTAATTCATTTTTGTGTACACTGAATTGCTGCTGTTAACCCTTAATTTCTCAGCAGTGTGGTATATATGATTCATTCTAAGATTCTTTAAAAGTGTTGTGCTTTTAAAGCTTACTGAAATTGCAGAAAATATTAATAGGCTACAATAACCATTGGTCTATACTTATGTGCTGCAGAGCAGCCATGTCCACCCTGCCTCATAAAATGTGAATGCGTTATTGCAAAAGCATAATTGCTGGAGTTGTACAGATTAAATGAGTTTATCATGAGCATAAACACCTGAAGTATCTTACAGGTGCTCTCTAAAGCTTTCTCAGTTTATCATGCGAGATATTCTATTGTTCTTTCTCAGTCCTGTGAATGATTTATGTCATTTTGCAGAACATAAGAGATCCAGAAGTCCCTTGGCACCCTCCTCTCTTAGTAGGCAGTATCCTGTACATACCAGTGTTAGCAAAGCAGCTAGCAGACTTCTACCACATGCAGAACTGATGCAGTTTGAAATTCACAAATCTATTAAGGGAAAACAAAATCTGGGTTATAGAGTCAACTTGTATTTTAGATGATGTAAAACTACTACAGTATACTATTTATGGCTTTGTGCTCTTGGTACTATATTTCAAGACAGCAGACAAATATTCCCATTAATTCACCCTGATGGAGAAGTATACAAAGGAAAATTTGAAATGAAAAGGTGAACTTTCATGTTTGACTCTGAAAAACTGTGTGAGAATAATAGTTTTTGAAGGCACATGAAATTTTGGTTTCTTATATGAGGAGGGATTTGGCCTTGTTAAGGGACCAGGGTTACTAGTGAGACCCTATTTTTCTGATTACCTCAAGGAATTACATTCTTTGAAAAATCCAGGTATCCACATATGTATGAATATAGATATGTTGTGTTCCAAATACAATAAATGAAGATATTAACTAGAGAAATTACTAAATCATTAATTTTTATGTCCCTATCATATGGGATATAAATAAATGGGACATGAACGTTGAGGAAATTTTCATCATTCTGAGCGACTAAACAGGGTGTAAAGCCCAGATTCAGCCATTAGTTTTGAACAATTCCAACTCATCAAAAATGTTCTTGTCTGCATAGTAGGGGAACCTGCCCTGTAGTTGATAGACAGAAGGACAAAATAGGAAAAGTAAAAGTTTTATGATATGATTGTTTCTCTTTATCATATGTCTGTCAAAAAAAAAAAAAAGTGTTATGGGTATATATAAGGTTACAGGCAGTGTAGGGGGAGGTGGATTGTTTTTATCCAGATGTGCCAGTGTACTACTTTCAGAATGCATCTTGGATGTGGTGGCTCCTGAACTATGCCTTCTGGAGACAGAAATCAGAGAGAAACAAATTAAAAACATAGCACATGAATACATTACTAGAAAGCATATTCGTGTCTCATGTATTCTTTTAATTTGTTTCTGTCTTTTGATTTAATATTATCCTTTTCTTCTACAGGAATCTTAATCACTCTGCATCTGTTGTAGAAATCAGTACTCTGACAGAGGGGAAAGGGAATTAAATTAGCTTTACGAAATTTCCTGCCTTATTACTTTTACAAAAGGAAGAATATTCCCTCTGTCAGATTCTCCTCAGTTAACACCATATCCTCTTCACCACTGAAGATTCTAAGATTACCTAAGTTTTTATTCCACCTTTCCCCCCTTTTTTAGGGACTCAGACAGCTGGTCTAAGCCAGCTTTGGCAGCCTGAGTAGTTACTTCCCCTCATGCACAGCACCCTGGTCTCTGCCTCCCTGATACTCAGCCTGGCTCCTTCACTCTCAGCTGGAGAAATCCCAGAGGAGAGGTAGGTAAGGAGCTAGATCCTCTATCAGTTGCTGTGATAAGTAATGGAAGTTTTGCCCAAGGCATCAGCCTCAAGCTTCAGCTGATCTCCTTCTGTGGGCAGACCTAGATGGAGGTTAATCTGCCTTTGGCTGAGGGCTGGCAGAGGCCAGGCTGCCTCCTTAGCAGGCAGCCTGCTGCTTGTAGGAGCAATCTTCAGTGGGCATCGACCTAAGTGTCACACAGGCATGACACAAAGTTATCTCAAACCCGAGAGAGGCATCGGCACCTTGAATAAAAGGTGAGGTTGACTTTCCTTAGAAAATCCTTGCCCTGTTCTCAGAGAGAGACTGCTGCCTTTATCTCTTGTGCCAGGTGGTGGTGATGGTTTGTTCTGATGGCCTCTTTCAGGTTCTTCTGATAAATCAGGTTGGAGTTTTTTCACACAAACCCTAAGGGAACTAAGCAAATGTTGTTACCTTAGTTTTTAAAGGCCTTGTATTTCTCCATAGCAAACAGTTTGAGCTGGTTTTGAAAATAGTTTGGTATTTACTCAAATGAGAGCTTTAATTTAAAGAGGTTGCTTTAGGCACAGGGAATTAATATAAACACTTTTTAGTCCTTTAAGATAAACCTTCACAGAAAACTATCTGTTTCACAAGGCTGAAAAGACTGTGTTATTGTCAGATTGAATTAACACTACCTTTTTAAACTCACAAAAGTCTTTGATTAAAAGAAAAAAAGTCCTTACCAGGGATATACTGAAAAGGCCCAAGATTTCTATTCTCTGGAAATTGCAGAACTCACATTCCTAAACTTATACCTAAACAAAATAATTGAAAGGAAAACACTATCAACATCTAATTTTGTAGGTATTTCTCTAGGATTATCAAGCAGAGGTAGTCTTGGAATAATTTTAGAGGCAATTCAGCTGTAGCACTTTGCTGCATCAGCAGTATTTGCTCTTGTTTTCTACTCAAAAAGATGCTAAGAATATAAAAAAATAACTTCTTTTTGTGTAGGATCATAAGGCTGTGTAAGAAATGGTGCCCCTAGCATCTCACAGTAGAAGCTAAGATCTACTAATATCTTTCTCACTTATAATTTTCTCCGATGGCTCAGGACAGTGCTTGGCAAAGTGAATTGAGCACCGCGGAGGGAGTGCCAAGAGCGGTGCCGGCAGAGCATGCGGCAGCCCCGTGGAACACCGCACAGGGAGAGCAGGGACAACTGCTGCTGGGGCTCGGGGAGGGGCCCGGGACACCATGGCTCGGCACGGCCCAGCACGGCCCCTGCAGAGCTTATCGGAGACACTGCCAACCGAAAGCAGCAGGCAAATGCCACGGCAGCTGGAGGGCAGAGCAGGCCATTTTAACGACCAAGATGGCGGGTCCGCTCCGAGCCAGCTTCACAATGAGGATGCCCACAAAGTCTGGCACAAGATGGTGGAGGCTTCTCTTTCTGCAATTGGGATCCACCCCCTTGTAGTTCTAGTAGACTCTCAGCTTCCGGAGGACTGGCGCCATCTTGTCCCCCTCACCCTGAGGCTGACGCCATCAAAGGCAGCGGGCTCCGAAGATGGGACCCCGAGTCCTCTCCATCAGTGGCAGCAATGCTGGGACTCACTCACTGTCACTAACCACCCCACTCAGCCAGATGGGAAACCCTCTGCAGGCAGGCGGAGGAAGCAAAACATTTTGAACTATTGACACTCTTCAAATCAAGCCAAGTGGACATTCCTGTGACTGACTTACCAAATCCTTGTATGTGTTTGACTGTTGGACACTGTGTCATTGAGCATTTTGGTGTTGCCAAAGGTTCGAATCTTGTATAATGTAAATTGTGTTATTGTCAGGTTGCTAATTTTAGCAGAAATCTGTTACAATTATTGCCTAGGATTTCAATTGTCCCTTTCTGATTTTACAGGTTTTCACAAGGTTACTGGTTCCTCACAGATAGTAGGATTATCAGTTATTGTTTGTGCATTTCAGTTGTTTCCAAAGGTTTTAAATATTACTTCAGATTCAAGTTATGTTGTAAAGATTAGAGAATGCCTATCTAAATGAATTAATAACAGGGAAAACATATTTTTCATAATTGAAAGAGCACATCAAACATTGAAGAAAATACTGCAAAAACAAAAAGGGGGGAACACAGGATTATCTCCCCATGTGCAACTGAACAAGGCACTTTATGTTTTAAATTTTTTAAACAGATTGAAAAAAACCCCAAACTTGCTTCTGTAGGTAAGCATTTTCAAAATGAAGTTATATGATCTGTAGGGGTCAAGAAACTCATTGTCTTCCTTTTTCTTGGTTTATTTTTTATTGTTGGAGGTTTATTAATTATCCCATGTTTAGTAGTCTGTATCAGGAGAAGTATCTTTTTCTAAAAATCAAAAAAGGGTGATATGTTGGAGGAGAGGAAAGAGACTGGCTGTGGAAGAACAGCTTAACAGCACAGATCTGTGACTGCCTGAGCTCTGAGAGCTGCTTGCTGCGTTTATATGGACCCTTGGTATGTTTAAGGACTGTTTGTAGTTTAAAGTCTCTACCCAGTTTGAGGATTTCATCATGCTATATGTCTTTTCCTTTGTTTCACTGTGTGTCCTGCTAAAATTTTCCATCCCTCATGGTTTGTAACCCACCCTGAGTGGTCCCTGTATGCAGCAGGGTAGCATTTCCATATATGGTATATACCTACCCCAGTATTCCCAGTTTTGGAGGCTTTTGCCTTGTATTACAAACCCCTCCCAGGTTTTTCCCTAAACCCTTCCTAAGTTCCACCCTGTTCCAGAACCTTCCCTACTCATCCTATATAAGCCAGGCATCGCTTCAATAAAAAAACCTTTTTTGCCCCCACACCCATGGGGTCTGTGTCCTCTGCTCCCTGTTTCCCTCTCAAGACCGAAATCCTTTATCATTTGAGAGGGCAATAACAACAAAAATGGTGCAAGTCTGAAGGATTTCGAACACAAATAGATAGGTCTTTATCCTGCAATGTGCTTGAGTGGGAGCAGAAATCTGGTTTCTTAGGACTTGCTGCCAGTTTGGAACAGAGAAAGAAGAACCTGTACCCTGAATTGTCTCTCAGCATGAAACTGAAAGATGAAGTTTGAACAGCTTTATATAATTACAATATAATGTAAAACACATCGTGGCAAAAAAAGCTGACAAAGAAAGGAAATATGTCCCAAAGATTGTTTTGTATGAAAAATAAAATTAGGGTTTTTTCTAAAAATCTGTTTATATTCCTAACACTGTTGAAAGAAATTAATGGGAGAGGCAGACTCCAGGAAAACATCACACATGGGCTTATTCCTTGTAGGGTTTTTGTTGAGGACTGCTTTTCTTGGAGGATTTTGGACTGTGTTAAAGCAATACAGAAAGATTGTGAGTTTAGCACTCTTCTACCATCATAAATCATATTTCACTGAGCCTGGAGAGACCTCGTAGCTCCCTATGGCTCTGTTCTTTGTGTCAGTTTTCTCATTATCGTAATCAATAGACAAATGCCATTGGAGTCAGTGTACTTGTGGTAGAGTAGGGTATCTAAGCTGAATTGACGTAACCTGGTGGCAGCTAGATAAGCACATTTAACCAATGGGCAAAACAACATGGCTGGACTTTCTAGAGCTGTGAAGGAGGTAACTAACTAGCAGGGACTTCATAGAACCTTTGTTGCAGAAGGCTGATGCAGTTCCCTAGAGATATCCAAGAACTTCTAGACAGCCAGAGAAATTGGGTGGACCCTTGCTGGATGCCAGCTGCCCACCAAAGCCATTCTCTCCCTCCTCAGCAGAACAGGGGAGAGAAAATATAATGAAAGATCTGTGAGCCACGATGAGGACAGGGAGAGAACACTCAGTAGTTACTACTATGGGAAAAACAAGCTAAACTTGGGGAAACTAGTTTGAATTATTACCAGTCTAATCAGAGGAGGGTGAAGAGAAAAAAACTCCAAATCTTAAAAGCACCTTTACTCCCACCCCACCCTCTTCCCTGGGCTCAACTTCACTTCTGAATTCTTTACCTCCTTTCCCCAGAGACACAGTGGGATGGGGAATGGGAGTTGGGATCAATTCATCACATTTTGTCTCTACTGCCCCTTCTTCCTCAGGGGAGGACACTTCTCTGGCGTGTGGTCCCTTCCATGGAAGACAGTCCTCAATAAACTTCTTCAAAATGCATCCTTCCCAAAAGCTGCAGTTCCTCATGAACTGCTCCAGCATGGTCCCTTCCATGGGCTACAGTCCTTCAGTAACAGCCTACTCCAGCATGGGTTCCTCACAGGGTCACAAGTCCTGACAGCAAACCTGCCCCAGCATGGGTTCCCCTCTCCCCAGGGGTCCACAGGTCCTGCCAGGACCCTGCTCCAGCACAGGCTTCCCATGGGGTCACAGCCTCCTTTGGTCATCCACCTGCTCTGGTGTGGGGTCCTCCGTGGGCTGCAGGTGGATCTCTGCTCCACCATTGACCTCCATGGGCTGCAGGTGGACAGCCTGCCCAACCACAGTCTGCACCACAGACTGGGGGGGAATTACTGCTCTGGCACCTGAAGCACCTGCTCCCCAACTTCTTCACTGACCTTGATGTTTGCAGGGTTATTCCTCTCATATTCTCTCTTCCCAATGCGTTTTTTCCCCACAGTCTTTTTCCCCCTTCTGGAATCTGTTATTCCAGAGATGGGCTCAGCCTTGGCCAGTGGCAGGTTCATCTTGGAGCTGACTGGCATTGGCTCTGTTGCACATGAGTGAACCTTCTAGCAGTTTTCCAGAGAAGCTACCCTTGTAGCCCTCCAACTACCAAAACCTGGCCTTGCAAACTCAATATAACAGGAGAAAGGGTAGAACTGTTTTCTGACTGAATGGTCCAGAAGAACTTCAGAGAGAGGAACATAGTTGTCAAGATGCAGACATCTAAGGGGTGATGAAAGATCAAATAGGCTTTTTGTTAAAAATGCAGATGTTTTCTCAGTATGAGATGATAAGCTGCTCTGGGTAGGAGTGAAAGAATACTTGTGAGGGAGTTTTTGAATTACTGCCAAGAGAGGGTTGCACACTCCATTTCTTCCATAGACACTTGCTTCATGTTTGGTACATCTGCTACACTGTTGAAAAAACACTTGGATTTTAGAGTACAAAATGTCCATGACAGCTAAATTTGAGATTCCTGCCTTACTGTAAATAGATCCACTAAGATCTGGTTAAAATAAAAATGGTTTTGAATGGTCTCCTCTGAGTCTCCTTCCTAGTTTGAGTGACACTGATCACACCCCATATATAATGTGAAATTTCATCTTCTTTTGGCAGCATCCATCTGCTGTGAAGATTCTGCTGGGTCGCTAATGGGATGGATCTGTTCCACCATATTAACCAGACAGTTCTTGAAGAAAAAGGAACTTCATTAATCCACATCAAATTTTTCAAATGGAGAAAGGAGTATGCTTCCATCTAATAACAAAATCTCATCATCTTAGACAATACTGTTAGCTTATAATTCTTTGTTTTACAATCATTACTTCAAATTCTATTTTTTCTTTCTCACATGTAACGGTAAAAAGGAGAATTTTGCAAAATGGTGACATCTAAGGCAAACTCTGGATGGTAAACTTGCCAGCAAGTTGAGCCCCACACTTATGAAAGAAAAATTAGAGATACAGACAAGTGAAAAAGTTATTTGGTCACTTATGAATGTTGAAGACCTTGTCTGTAATTTTTTTTTTTGCAAATCTCACTGGTAGTACTTGAACACTGATATGTGTTAATCTCCATGTGGTGTAAACTTTCAGGAAGAAATGTGGGGGACAATACAAAAAGTGTTTTCAAATATAATAACAGCAATAGGTAGTACAGAAATACCACTGGCCTGTTACAGGATGAGGATAGTCATCTCACAAACAGGGACAGAGAGACAAGGCAGAGGTGTTCAATCCATTCTTTGCTTCTGTCTTCTCCATGGGTGAGGGGCTAAGGGGATCTCAGTGCCCTGAGTTGGACGACCGTGACTGTGAGAATGATCAACTCCCAGCCAGACCTGAAACTGTGTGGGATCTACTGCTCCAGATGGATCCCTGCAGTCTATGAGACCTGATGCAAGAATCCTCAAAGAGCTGGCTTATGTCATTACAAAAACTCTCTGGATGATTTTTGAGCAGTCTTGGGAGGTCCCAGCTGACTTGAAGTTGGTGAACATTGTCCTGATTTTCAAGAATGACCAGAAGGAGGACCCTGGAAGTTACACACTTGTCAGTCTCACTTCAGTGCCTGGTAAAGTCATAGAGAAGATTGTTCTGGAAAGTATTGAAAAACACAAAAGACAACACAGTCACTGGTCACAGCCAGCACAGCTTCATGAGAGGAAAGTCCTCCTTATCAAACCTAATTTTATATGACAAGGTAACCCACCTGGCTGATCAAGGGAAGCCAGTCAATGTCATCTTTTTTGATTTCATTAAAGCTTTCAATACTGTATCTCACAGGATTCTTCTGGACAAACTGTCCAGCACAGCTGGATAAAGACATCATGTGGTGGGTGAGCAATTGGCTCATGGGTCAAGCACAGTGAATGGGGTAACATCAGACTGGTGACTTGTCACTAGTGGTGTTCCACAGGGCTCCCTCTTGGGCCCTGTGCTCTTCAATGTCTTCATAAATTACTTGGACACAGGACTGGAAGGGATACTGAGCAAGTTTGCAGATGACACAAAACTGAGAGGAGCTGTTGACTCCCTGAAAGTCAGGGAGGGCCTGCAGAGAGGCCTCAACAAATTACAGGACTGGGGAATCAACCATATGAAGTTAAACAAGGGAAAGTGCCAGATTCTGCACGCCAGATGGGGCAACTCTGAATGTATGTACAGACTGGGGAATGTGATGCTGAAAAGCAATGGTGAGGAGATTGTGCCACTCTGCTCTGCACTGGTGTGACCTCACCTTGAATTGTGCAGTTTTGGACAGCACAATATAGGAAAAATATTAAGCCATTAGAGAGCACCCAAATGAGAGCAACAAAGATGGTGAAGGGCCTTAAGGAGAAGCCATATGAGGAGTGGTTGAGGTCACGTGGTCTGTTCAGCCTGGAGAAGAGGCGACTGAGGGGAGCCCTCATTGCAGTTACAACTTCCTTGTGAGGGGAAGAGGAGGGGCACAGGCACTGTTTTCTTCTCTGTGGTGACCAGTGAGAGGACCAGAGGGAATGGCCTCAAGTTGTGTCAGGGGAGGTTTAGGTTGGATATTAGAAAAAAGTTCGTCACCCAGAGGGTGGTTGGGCACTGGAGCAGACTCCCCAGGGAAGAGGTCACAGCCCCAAGCCTGACAGAGTTTAAGAAGCATTTGGATGATACTCTCAGGCACCTGGTGTGACTCTTGGGGATGGTTCTGTGCAAGGCTAACAGTTGGGCTCAATGATCCTTGTGGGTCCCTTCCAACTCAGCATATTCTTTGATATTTTGACGCTGTATTAGTTTTTAGAACTCATTTTCTTTTAGCTGCGCAGTATGACGTTTTACTGCTAACAGGTGACAGCAAAACATCTCCAAAAGTCAATTGCAGTGAAAAGGAACCTTTTAAAATTGTTTTTTCCAATTTTTGATGTGTTACACGTTGCATTATGGGCAGACTTACTGGTGATGTCTTCAATTTGCAGAAACAACTTTCAACATTACTTTTAAATTAATGTAATGTGAACTAAGTTGATTAGGGTTTGTGGGTTTTTGTGGTTTTTTTTTTTGTTTGTTTGGTTGGTTTTTGGGGTTTTGTTTGGTTTGGGTTTTTTTAGGGAGTGGTCTCAGAAGTGGCACAATGTGGCAGAGGGCTAATTTATTGCCTCGTACAGTCCCATGGAATGTAGTATGTACATGAAGGTGTTGCCTTGCTGAGTCAAGGAAAGTACCTAGAAATATCAGATCCTTGCTCCTCGTTCATGTCATGGGCTCCAGATTCAAGTGTATTATTGTAGAAATACGTAGCTGTAAATGGACTTCACAGAATGTTAAAACCACTTCTGCACTGAGTTCAGTAAACTGAGATGAGCTATTTGCCTCTGTGCTATTGCAATAAGTCTTCCTTCTGGCAAATTATATTATCCCATGGCAGCATCTTGAGTCTAGTCTCTTGAAAGAATCGAGCATGTATCAGTCTCCCTCAAAACCTGCTTCTGATGTGGAAGATACCGAATGGCACAGCAAACGAGGGAAATCCAGTTTGCTTCAACGTACATTTAATCTTAATCTCTGCACCCGTCAGCAGGCACACTGACCTCCAAGAGGTGAGGTATCTGCCAGCATAAAGCAAGGACAATCTCAGCTCTCAACTCTAATGCCATAACTAAGCAACTGTCAGTACAGAGGCAGTACAGTTTTGAGTACAGTTTCTGAAAAATCTGACTCTAAATGTGGCAGTCACATTTAAAACAGGGACAGCTTTCCTTTGGAAAACATCATCTTTGATCTTACCCTTGATTCCGAGAATTCATGCCCCAAAAGGCGTATAAGACTGCACAAAGACAATTTTGTGTCTTTATACAGTGAGGTATTTATTAAGGCAACGTTGGGGAACCCCCAGCTCGTGCTGGAAAAAAGAGTTCCAAAGTAGTCAGTGTAAAATCAGGGTATTTATACAATTTCTGTGAGGGATTACAACATTTCTACATAAATATTCAACACACAATTATAATATTCATAGTAGGTGGAGTTCAGGCGGAGTCAGAGGTGTGGTCACTCTTTTGAGGAATATTAGGGTGGGAGTTCCTGTTACTTCATCATATTCCTTCTCCTCATCATCACGAACTTTTGACCTTTGCTGGTTCCTGCTGGTCCCAAGATGAGATGTTGCAAGAGTATATAGAGAGGGCAAAGGGTATCACAAAGCAGACCTCAGAGTATACATAAATTACAGCCAGGCATCCTTGAAGGCACAGGACAATGGCTTATCTGGGAGCCTGCCTTATCTTTCAGAAAATCCCTCTCAGCATTTTCCCAGGGCCTCACTGACTTTTCAGACAGGCCTCTGCTAGTTAAGCATTCTTTAAGAAAATTGTGTTACATTGAGGATCTTAGGTTTTGCTTTGCTTCACCCTTAATCATTAAAAGTAATTTTTCTTTAAAAACATGGTTTAGGTTAAATAATGAATGGAAGGCTCATTCACAGCTGAGCAGAGGTACTGAGGATTTTGACAGGTTGACATGGCTAAAAGGAAGACCTCTCTTAGATGCCTGAAAAGATATCCACTCAATTCACTTCTGTTCAATAACATAATTCACTTTGCTGAGCATCAGGATAGGCAAGTACAGTAAACAGACCTTCTATGTGTGCCAACAATAACAGTACATATGAGCATTAAATAATTCTACCCACTGATGATTAAGGGAAACTACATTAATGAAAATGTTTTAGACATCTATGCTGGTGACTGTTTTCCTGATTTTTGTTTTCATACCCACATAGTTTCTCTGTTTACAACACAAATACCCTTGTTAAACTACTACTGCACTAATTTATATTTTTTTTCCTAGAGAGCTTGGCAGGCTACATAAGGGTGAAAAAAGTCAATGTGTAGAGAACAGAAAAGATGGGCAACAAAGAGGAGTCACATTTTCTTCATTGTAGATCATAAAACTATTTCAGTATCTATTTTTTATGTTTGATCCAGAGAAAATGATTTCACATCCATTTTGTTGTCATACCGTGTCATAACTATTCTGTGCCAGTGAAAATACATTCCCAAAAGCTTTTAATTACATAATTTTTCAGTAGTAGTAGTAATTTCCATTTGATTGTCAGGAAAGTTCTGACAAATATCATGTTTATGGCAATTTCAGAAATAAATTACTTTAAAATTTCAAGAGACCATTAATGAGAAGATATAATTTAATTCCTTAAAAAAATACT
>VXBX01006277.1:244721-257632 GCA_013400415.1 Scytalopus superciliaris | reverse complement strand
ATACTGAATTCATTTTATATTATAGAAAATATTATATTTTATAGAAATATTATAGAAATAGCAGGCTGTTCATTAATTTGAAAAATGTCTCTATTTTTCCTCCTTTCAGGAGCTCATCCAAAAAGTACTAAGTAAATTCCCTATTTTTTTCATTCAGTGGAAAGGTTCTCTTTTTGGATGCAACAGTGGGAAAAAGGTGAAGTAGAGAGAGAGAATCTGAACTGGTACAAAACACAAGCCATCAAAAGTCATTGCCAACCTGACTCATTAGTAAGAAAGCAGTAAAAGAAATGTCACCTGTTTAAACATGTGCATGGGCAAAGAAGTTTCTGTCAGAGGGAGCAGAAGGAGGAAATAAGCTTGTAGCAGGTGCAGATTATTATTCTGCTTAGCAGGCAGTTCGGGAAATTTCAGTATTTTTAATAGATGGTTCTAACTAACTACACTAACTGCTTTCATTACAGGTCCAGATCTTTTCATATAGTACACAGGCTATAGATTGTTAAGACTGTAGGTTTTTAAGGACAATTTAAATCACCTAATGTGTAAGATGCTGCATAACCCAGGCTGCAGAATTCAGTAAATCCTGTGGTACTGGTGAAACTTGCATTACGGCACATTTTAAAGAGTGACAACCAATACTGACTTAAGGTTTTAAATTATGGTTTGGAACATGGTAGACCATTATAAGTTTTTGGTTTGTTTTGGTTTTTTTTTTTCCCTATACTTATTTAGCTTTTCTTCTATAAAGCAGGGGCATTCTGTCTTGTGTAAATATACCTAAATTTGGACTCCAGCTTCTGGTTCTTAGACTGTCTCTTTCTTTCTATGCTGAGAAGCCTTTTTTAGCAGAAAATCTTCTCACTCTTTAGGTACTCATTAGCCATGATAAAGTCAACACTTGAAATTCTCTTGAATACATTCAATAAATAGGAAGACTGTAACTCTTCACAAGAAATATTTTTCCAGACCTCACATACTGTTGCTTTTATTTCATCAAAAGAGTTTTAAATGTATTTTTTTGTGTTTTCAAAAAGAAACTGGTGACTGTACAGTGCCAAAGTACAATGACTTGACACTTCAGCCTTTTCCAAAAATACAGGCTTGAATATAGGCCTTTGGAGTTAACACTCTGAATTCTATACAGATAACTAATGACAAAGTAGAGTGGAGAGGTAGCTTCAGAAGACTGTTCAGTCTAAATAAGAACTGATTTGGTGTTTGGTAATATTTATTTCTTGCCTGACTACATATGGGGCATAAATGATAAATTGCAAACACCTGAGTTCAGATTTACTGTCAGCCACTTTATACTTTCACCTATACCATTAGTGAAATTGATGGACAAAACACGGATAAGAATAGATATAAAGTCCATGAATCTCTCTGAAACACTTCACTTGCAAAATGGTTGTTAAGTGCACTTAATTCAGGCATGCTACCATAAAATGTTTTCTACTAAATCTATCCTGGTTTCTTTTTGTCATCTTTCTGTCAAATTGCTTTTGGCTCAATCAAGTTTTTCATTCTTTTGTAATAACAATGCATCCAGTTTCCTTCTGTTGCATAAGAACTTCCCAGTCTCCTGGCAGCTTGATGAAATCCCCTTGAGATCTAGGACCTGTTATTTGGTTCTAGCCAATCAAATCATTATTTATCGATAGCATTTGATCTTTGGCACATTTTTCAGTTATGGGTGAAACAACTGAAATGTAAGCCAGAACATCTCTGTAAAGTGTGACATCATCCTTCTTGATTATTTTGCTTTCTTATTTTGATTTTTAATGTGTCTTGTCTGCTGCCCCTTACTTACATTTTAGCTATTGATTCCGGTAATCTGGATCATTAAAAGGTTTTCAGCAACTTGTCCTAATGAGGTATGTAGGGCTATTGTTATCTGGAGACATAGTAGTGTTAGGAAGAAGGTCTTCTGGGAAATGTGCCTCAGAAGAGAAGGTGTATTAGAGCTACTGTTCCTTTGGATTTCAAGCTCTACCTGCAGATGTAACATGTTAGCCTTCTGGCAAGGAATGGACTAAGCCAAGTGGAAAAGAAAAAACAAACAAACAACAACAAATCCACAAACAAACAAACACAAAACAAAAACCACACCACCCAAAACCTAAAAAACAAAGAAGAAAAACAACAACAAAGAAATCCCAAACCAACAAAACCAAAACAAACAAAAACAAAACCAAGACACAAAACCTAGGAGCTTTTAAACATCTTCAAAAATAACTTACTAGTGGATGTTCATTTTAATACAGCTTCAGGAAAAAATGCTGGAGGATGTTTATCCAGGGCTACTCCTTGACACAGAATAGGGGTATGCACGTAAGCAAGGAATGGGACATTTGGGGATTTATGATTCAGAGTTTCTAGTTCTTCTTGTGCGCAACATAGGAAAGATCCAGCAAAGAAGTATCTCACATACATAAAATGTTGGAGACTGGCAAGTGCCTACACGTGCTGGCAAGTAATAATTGCATCATTTTATATTGGGTTTCGATAGAACAGGACATCCTTGTAGTGGAGGAGAAATACTGGAAACCTTTATACTGTACTAGCAAGTCCTTCCTTATTCAGTCCTACCAGGTTTGGCATACCACAATCACTTATGCTGTATAATCTGACATACTGACATAATGAGAGTTGATATGTCATCCTAATGATAGGCCTATTCTGAAAAATAGAAAAAGACATGGCTCATAATATCAGAGCTAAGATTACTATCACTTTCAGTAACATGCTCTTTCTAATTAAGATCATAGTCAAGCTGTGCTAAACATACATGTATGTGAATATGGTCAGTCACACCATATGCTTTTGTAATTACAGCTACATTACGTAATCTTATGAAGACATTTTTCAGAGTTTAGTAGTAATTTAGCCAAGTAGTAAAAAGGCATACAAAAATTGTTGTAAGTACTTAATGGTCAATAACACATTTGCAGTAGCTTTTTAAAGTCATCTTATGGAGTTCCATAGTGAAAATCCAATATTACATTAAATTAAGAAAAGTTTATTAAAATGACTGAAATGTCACTTCATTTTAAATCTATCAAGATCAGCCAGTCATCCCCAAAGACTCCAAGGTTATGTATAGTCAGGTTTATTTATCCACACAGAACATTATTGTCATTCCTCATGGAGAGCATAGACATGCTTACAGTAAATCCATGGCCATTTAGAGAATGTAACTGTCACTGTTCCTTTGTGCTATCCTGTTATCAACATGGTAGAAAAACAGCAAATTATTGCAATTACTATTGTGTTACAGTTGAAATGAACACAAATTTTGTAAAGCATTTTATTCATCCTTTTTGCGAAAAGCTTTTAAAAATCTTTTATTGTCAGACTGTGACCTTGCAGAACATGAGTGACTCTCTGAAAAATAAAAGGTGCACATTTTCCCTGTCATACTGCTGAGCCCCTTCAACTTCTATTATTGTCAGGGAAAGGCAAAGCCTTTTGGTGCTTTCTATGTAATAGGTCCTACATGAAAATCTTTGTAGTTTAAGTAGTGCGTTGCAAACCTAGGAAAACTACTTACTGGGTAAGGGATTGTATCCCTGGGATCAATTTTACAACTTTTTCTCATAGCCATTTTCAATTCGCCATAAATTTATGTATAACTTAACTTTGCTTAACTTCAATTGGTAATATTTGTAACTCTTCTGTGCATGTTTATTTTCCCCCCCCACCCCAAACTAAAAGCTGGACTAGTCAGTGTAATTCAGCTGCTTATCCTGTAGTAACCAGGGAGTATTGGTGATTTATTTTTTTCTAAACAGTGTTCAGCAAAAAGAAAGCTTTTCCCTCTCAGACTGAAATTGTAAAGAATAAAACAAATTTATTAAACATATGAAACCTTTGTGACACCCCACCCTCCAGGGTAAGGAAGCACCTAAGATTTGTAAATGTTTGTGATCAAAAGAAACTGCAACAAACCATTAGTAATTAGTAAATTACACGCTTGGCATGGAAATTGGTGTATTAGTCCCTGACCTACTACATAATTACATGTCAGTGGGTTTTGGATAAAGGGGTGTGGTTTAAGGAAGGGAGAAATTGCAGAGGGGGAGATATGAATTAAAGAAAGAAAGACAGAAAGGAAAAGGGAAAGAAAGATGAAAAGAGAGAGAAAAAGAGATCCCTAGTCCTGGTTCCAGCATTGATCCATCTGATAAGCATAGATCCAGCTGTATCGGTCCAGCTGATGAGATGTCCGGGGTCTTGGGGACACCGCCTGGGCTTGGGAGGGTGCCTTTTTATGGACAGGTTTCTCCACCCTGAATACAGGTTTCTCGCTTTCTATGTATATTAGTTATCATGCGCAGTCTGTTCTTTCAGGCCTTTCTGGAAATGGGTCAGAGGGCTTTGGGGGTCTTTGGGGGATTTAATCACACCCTGTAGTCCATACCCACTTCTTGGCCTCATTTCTGTGCTTGCATTTCTGTGTTGTGATTCTGTCTCATGGAAAAATGATGCCCTATCTCTGCCCAGCTTCCCTTCTCCAGCCAGATCTTGTTCTTTCTCAGAGCGTGTTAATACCAGTAGTCCTTGGTTATTACCAGTTGTTGTCTATTATTCCTAACAGTCCTTGGTTGATTTCACAGCCATCTGGTTATCAGTGGTTGAGAAATACACAATAGCCTCTTATCTTCTAAGAGCTGAGAGCTCAAAGGGTCTCACTCTGGACTGCAGTTTGTAGAGTCATTAGAGAGTGGGCTTCAGTCATAGTAATTTCCCATCCCAGATGCAATTTGAGTCAGTAGCTTTCTTTGAAGGTTCAGTAACAAAAATATGATTCCACTTGGGTTGTTATTCAGGAATGAAAAATACATTTCCGAGGCTGTTTGTTAAAAAACAGGTGCTTGCTCGTTAGACACCTCTTGGTTCCTGGGAACAGACAGTGTTTCTGGTAAGTTCAAGGGGGACTTGGTCCAGGTGCTGTTTCATCAAGGTCAAGGCCTAAAAAGCATTTCTTAGTTCACATTGATGCCCTGGGAGGGAGGGATGCACCACCACAATCCACCCTGTGGCTAAAGCCAACTTCTCTGGGCCTCTACAGGCACAAAATTTAAAATATAAGCTCATAGTACTCTGGTGGTAAAAAAAGCAAAAACATTTTCTGAAAAAAAACCCTTATTTGAAAATAAAGAATAATAATTTTGTCAAAACTAAGTAAAAATCACGCACAGGTACAATGATGTTTTCAACCACTAGAAATTCTGGTCTGGAACAACAGAAGAATGAGAGAAACTAATATGATACTTTGTACTGACATGCATCATTCTCTCCCTGTGTAAAATTCATGTTGGAGAGCTGAAGAGAGGCAGGAAGCATACCTTTGTCAGAAAGATTGATTTGCAGAACTATCATGTCAGGGATTTGATCATATAGCTTTTCTGTTTCTCAGTAAATTTTTTACAGAGTCTTAGTTTTAAATTTGTTTTAAGCATCAGGGCAACGGTTAAATTATTACAGGAAAATAAGAAAAAAAGGTATATATTGTACTGATGTATTTCCATATCTATTGCATGACCCTGTAAAATATAAATGAGGTGCCACTAAAAAATGGAGTGCAACAATTTTACAGCTTAACGTTGCCTGTTTCTTCTACTTAGACATTGAAATAAATGTATATATAATACATTTTTGGAAGGAAAGAATAAAATATTTTTGTGAAAAAATCCACATTAATTTTGATTTCTTTTACAGAAGAACTTAATTTCACAGATTTCCAGCAACTCTGTTTGATCAGTACAAAACTAAGCAAAGTTAATTAATGATTTCAATTTCAAAGCACCTTTGATTAACTGAAGTCAGTACATAGGGAGGCAAACTACTTTTCATTAATGACTCTTTTATCGTTTCCATTACAAAATGTCTTTAATTGACAGCACATATTTTCCAAACAGTCTGTATTATTAGATTAGAACTCTTGACGTTATTCACATCTGGGTACATGAGCAAAAATAATTAAATTTAATAATAATGAAAACAACACAGTAATCCATCATACTACTACTGTAGCATGAGCAATGAAGTCTGAGTGGGTGCCAAATTAAAAAATGAATCCATAAAAATATGCCAATTACTATAACCATAATAAAATTTCAGCTTCTGTTTAAATGTCTATGAACCATAATCCTCTCTCTCAATCTCACTGGGGTCTTCTGATTTGAAATTGCACCTAAACACATATTTAAGGTGACTAGTGTTGCACATTAGCTTTAGAAATCACACTGTAGTCCTGACTGAAATAAATCTCCCGACTCTTCAATTGAAAGTTCCTCCATTTTCTGTTCTATTGCCTCAGCTTTATCACAGTGTTCAGTATGACCTGAACTATTTGTCCAAACTCATTGTTCATATACTGGCAGCTTCCTAAGGTAAGCACAGTGTGATTCTCTTTCTTTAGACACTGCTTTTTGCATTCTTCTCATCTTTCTGTTCTCATTTTTCAGGCCTTAGAAACACATTTGAAGGGTAAATAGGGAGCTCTCAACATTCGGAATATTTGTGTGTGCCCTGTGAAAGGTATTGTTCAACACACAAACATCTCCCTTATCCACAGTTAAAATGGATTGCTATTGTAACAACCAAGAAAGGCATCGTATAAATGTTGTTTCAGCAGAGCAGATGCATGCATCAATGTCACACTTGTTTCATCTTTTTCCATATGGAAGAAGATAACATGGCTTGGTAGACATGAATGCATTAAAGACTCAGTATGGCCAGTTCTTGAGATCATTGGTAATTCATGCGTGCAGTGACCTCAGGACGTCTCCAATCCAACCTCCCCTCAAAGCAGGGTCAGCTAAGGAGTCAGGCTGATTTGCTCAGGACTTTTTGCAGTTGGGTCTTCAAAACCTCCTGGAGCAGAGACTCAGTAACCACTTTGTGTATCCTGCTCCTCTGTCATGCTTCCCTTATGCTGACAAGGTTTTTCTTTGTAACCAGCCTAAATCTCTGGTTTAAAGTTATGTCTGCTGTCTCTCAACTTCCCACATGCACCATGGAAAACAGTCTAGAACTGTCTAGAACTGTCTTCTTCATAATCTTTTTAGTACTGGCAGGCTGCTGTTAGATCCCCCTGAAGCCATGCCTTCACCAGACTGAACAAGCCTGGCTCTGTCAGTCTTTCCTTGCAGGGCAGCTGCTCCAGAGACAGAGCTCTTGGTGGCTTCTGCTGAACCAGATCCAGTTTATCAGTATCTTTCCCGTGCTGGGAGACTCCAAACTGTGAATTATCCCTTCCCTTAGTCAACAGGCCACGATCTTGTTAACATACCCCCAAACACTCTTGGCAACTCAGCTCACTGCCTGTCAGGACCCCCAGGGCCTTTCCCACAGAGCTGCTCCCCAGCTGGTCAAGCCCTAGCATGGACTGTTCCTTCCCAAGTGCAGTATTTTACATTTGTCTTCACTGATTGACGTGAGGTTAACCTAGACTGATTGCTCCGACCTGTATAGATGCCTCTGAATGATTTAAATAGATTAATTGCCCAGTCCAGGTTACTGATGAAGATGTTAAACTAGTCCCATAGCAGACCCCCTGTGGTTGCCATGGTGGGTTGACCTTGGCTGGATACCAACCAGATGCCCACCAAAACACTCTATCTCTCCCCCTTCCCAGCTGGACAGGAGAGAGAAAGTAGATGGAAAACAACTTGTAGGTTGAGATAAAGCAGTTTACCAAAGCAAAAGCAAGAGGTTCTACACAAAAAGCAGAGAAAACTCCAAAGATTTTATCCTCTACTTCTCTTCAGCAAGCGGTGTCTGGCCACTTCCCGGGAAGCAAGGTTTCAGCACATGTAGTGGTTGCTCTGGAAGGCAAATATTGTAAATAATAAATCCCCCCCTTTCTCCACTTTTTCTTAACTTTTATATCTTAGCAGATGTCATATAATATGGAATATGCCTTTGGTCAATTTGAGTCAGCTGTCCTAGCTGTGTCCCTTTCCCAAGATCTTCCTCAGTGTTGATGCTGTTAATAGCAGCCAAAACACTGGTGTTTTATCAACACCTTTCTAGATACCAATGCAGAGCACAGCACTTTAAGGACTGCTATGGGGAAAGTGAACCCCATCTCAGCTACACCCAGTACAGTGAGATTCTGCTGCCACAGATTTTTAGGTTCAGTTACACAAATTAGTCACAACAAAGACAACAGAATATAGTGAGAAAAATGGGATATCTAAGCAAGGATGTAATCTCATGTAATCTCAGTGCTCTAATATCTGTGTCTAGGTTAAGCAATTACTTGCACTTCCTTTACAGCCAAGGGGCTGATACAGACACTTTCTGAGTATGATCAACATTGTTCACTAATCTCTTTAGGGAGGCTTTTCATTCCATCAGTTCTCCACACTGGCAACAGGGCGAATAAAAACACCAGTACAGCTGGGATGCCCAGGTTTTTAAGTGTCTTGTGTGAGAGGGAATTCATGTCACATTAACTTTCAAAGGTTGTCATACCATTCTCAGAAGGCAGTGAAGTGGCCAGGGAGAAGGATGGCTGTCTGACTGTAGGTGGTACCATTTCTACACAATAATAGATATCTGCAGTTTCTTGGTAAACATCTCTGTCAGCAGGAACCAAGATGATCCCAAGATGTAGGACTTGGCACAGAAAGCATGTCTAAGGTCAAATAAATTTTGGATGCACGAGTCATGAGAGTATGATGAGACCCAGACAATGGAGCATCAATCATCATGCTGAAGACCAGAATCTGGGTCAAATCCAATTATCTGCAGTGGGTAAGAGGGCTGCAAGCTCTGAGAAGGTTGGAGCACCTTTATTACATTGGAGTTTCAGGACAAGAAGACATGTTTTCTGTCCAATTTAAAAGAAATGAATGGATAAGGAATAGATCCCTGTGTACCTTCAGATATTCACCTTTCTGGACAGCAAAAGCAATATGAGATAGTCACATGCTGACTAACAAATACCAAAAGCAGGAACAAATTCTGTTGATGTTAGATAAACCTGAACAACAACAAAAAGGTTTGTAGCTACAGGGCCTCAATTATTTGATGGAAAGTAAGTCAAAGTATATGTGCTTCTTCTGTAAAAGATGATACTTCTAAATATAATGGTAAAGCCTTTTTTTTCCAAGTAAAATAAACTGTTATTACTGACATGTATCTTTTTCTGTTAGCAGTGCCAAGCTTTATGTAATCTGTCTTCATTTAAATCCTATTTCTTGACAAAAACTTCATGCTTCATAGTGAAAGACTCCACTTGCAGAATCAAGCTTAATTAAGACAAGAAGAAATAAAATGGTATCTTACTGGTACTGAATATGGTCTATGACATCTGGAGTTTTTTCCTGTGGTAATGCTACAATCACATTGAAAAAAGTTGCTGTCATTTCAGTACAAGTGATTCTCAGCTAAAGAAACTGAAGAGTCTTGTTTAGTCATGATGATAATTATAGCTGTTGCTTCTTTTATATTGCAGACACTTAATGGAATTCTCGCAAATTAGGATAGTTAGGTGCTGAAAAAATACAGCTTACAATCTAAGTGGGAAGTTCCCCATTTTCAGGCTTGGTGAAAGACAGTGGATACTTGTCATTTTTGTGGCAAAGATATTAACTGTACTGAAGAACAAAATCATGACATTCTGCACTGTCTCAGGTACACTCTGTTCACAGACTTTCACAGCACATTCAAAGCAAATGTATTCTAAGTTCTTAAGAGAGCAAGACCCTAGGGACACAAATTTTTGATAGTGATAGAGAAGTCTCGAAGGACATGATGTACAAAAGGGTTTGTATCCTTTCCTGTAGTGTGTAGTTAAGTGAGACAAGTTGAAACCTTCTATTATGTAGCATGATCACATTGCTGGAATCTTGCACAAAGCTTAAGGAAGAATGAACCCAACTATATTGACCTAAGACAGCTGCAGACTGCAAAGATCAGCTGCATGTCAAAGAAATACAACTTTCTTTACCCCATTGCTTTATTCAGAAACTTTCTAAAAGTACTTTAGCGAGCCTCTGGACTGTAAGAAATTACTGGAAGCCCTTTTGAAATGACCCCTCAAGGACTACAGGCACAGGTCCGTTGATACATTTAGGTAGCTGGTTTCTCTAGCAAGCAGTGGGAAACAGGGACTGCAATACAGTCTACAGTCCTAAATAGCTTTGTGCATCTGAGCCACATGTACTCACACTCACAAAAGAAAGTCAGCAAAGCTTTGTCACCTTAAGAAGGATTAGAGTACTGCAGCTATGCAAAGGGTTGCAGACAGTCCATCTGCTATTGTGGTTTAATACAAATATGGTGCAAGCTTTTGTAGTGACTTCAGATTATGGAAACATTAAGAACAATTATATTCAGTAGTTTGCATGTTATTATTACTTTTGACAGCTCTCAAGGATAATAGCCCTGAACTAGATTTTCGCTGGTCCAATCTCCCCCAAATCTCCATGAATTATTTCCACTAATTCTAAAATGTTGACAACTTACTGAAAACAGTCTGTATTAGACAATCTATATATAGCAAGGAAAAAAATCTGAAAATACTGCAAAGGCATAGAGAAATCAGAATGTATAAAACATTTCAGTGATGCACAGTTAGACTTCATAATTAAATGTAGGTTGTCATATTTAAGGCTGTTCTGAGGTAAGGCTCTGTCAAATTAATTACTTTTTAAGTGCTCAGACTAGAAAAAATTCTTTACATATACACTACTGGTTTTATAGTTCAAACTCAGTGTATCAATGAGTCAAAGAATAATCAGCACAGCAATACCACAGTCAAAGCAAAATGTAGCTAATTAGGTTGCTTAGGACTCATTGCAACTAAAAATTGTTTTAAGTCCTACCTTTCATTTCAAAAAGTACAAAAGCAATTCTATCTCCTCATTTTCAAAGAAAACCATGATTGTGTAGCCAAGCACGGTTGAACCTGACAAACTCCATTGAAAGTACAGAGTAATTTTCCAACCTGTGAACTTTGTTATACATGTTCATAGGCTGCAAATGATGAGCTGTATTGCAAGAAAAGAAGGAAACCCAAGTCACATTGCCCACAGTGCAATAGCTGCCTGGTAATTTTACTGCTTGACTAATGTAGTAGCAGCAAGTTTGTCTTCACCACAGAAGAGCTAAGTTTGTGCCACACAACTAAAAATAAATTGATGGTGCAGAGAAAGGAAAAAAAGGAAGAAGACTTCTGAGACTTTAGCAGGAAAAAGGTCTGTTCTGTGAGACAGAGCAGGTGGTCCTATTTAGAGGCAGGTATACCTAGCCAGGGTCTTTGTTGTGGTTTAAACCCAGCCAGCAGTCTGGCCTTACTCAGCTGCTCGCTCACTCCCCTACCAGCAGGGTGAGGGAAAGAATCAGAGGGGTAAAAGTTAGAAAACTCATGTGTCAAGATACAGACAGTTTAATAGGTAATACAAAAGCTGTGCACAGAAGCAAAGTAAAACAAGGAATTAATTCATCACTTCCCAAGGGCAGACTTTCTCCTCCTTTTCACCCCACTTTATACGCTGAGTATGATGTCATATGGGATGGCACATCCCTTCGGTCAGTTGGGGTCAGCTGTTCTGGCTGTGTTGCCTCTCAACTTCCCATGTATCCCCAGCCCTCTTACCAACATGGCAGTACCAAAAAACCCCTTCCCTCCTGTCCTGGTTATAGTGACCAGGACCAGTTTGTCACTGTGTGGGTGTGGCTAAGACTGTGTATTCTACACCCTCTATGTAATTTCTCATGAACTGTTAACAATGGATCATTTGCAGCAGCTTTCTGGGGCACACCTGACCCCTCAGGCTACAGGGTGGGTGCTTGGGAACTTCTGTGAGATAAGAAAGGTGTCCTGTCTTCACACCAATGACTCGGGTGTGGTAAAGCCCCTCTGGAGAGCTGTTAGCACCTCCACACCCAGCCTGAGGGGTCATGTCTGCTAATGGGCCATCAGGGTTTCCAAAAATATGCCATGACTCACCCTACACAGTAACTCACCCATTGTGAAACTCCCCACCCTGGGGGAGGTACTGGGCACTCCCACCTGAGCCTAAGCATATATATACTGAGGGTTTTGGGACTGAACTCACTCCCCTCGCTGGATCCAGAGGAGGACCAGAGCCTCAGCAGGACTGTGACTGCCACTCTCGACCGGACCGGGACCATCATCCTCGGGAACAGGTTTTCCTTTTCCTTTTACTGTGTACTCAAGGGGGCTGGGTGGTGCTCAGCACAGCGGCTGGCAAGTTCCATTCTGTTTGTGCCCCAGGGTGCTGGGTTACACACCTGTTTCTGTGGGTCAAACGGGTTTTTTTCCTCTGTACTCTTGTACTTATTGTGATCTTTTAATAAATTGTAGTTCTGACTTGCAGTCTTTTGTGAGTTGGGTTCATTTCTCCTGCCGGTTTACGTTTAAACCAGCACACCTCCATGTGCAAATACCACTTAGCAAAAACAGAAACCTCTCTGTTTTATCAATGCAGTTTTCAGTACAAATTCAAAACACAGCCCCATAATAACCACTTTGAATAAAATTAACTCTCTATCACTCAAGACTGGCACAGTCTTAGATCTTTTGTTTTGAAAACCATCCTTACACAGACTTATGGTGTGAGTTAAACAAAGCATTCTGAACAATTGTACAAAAATTTACTCCAGTTTCTTTTTTTTTCTTTTTTTTCCTGGAAAGTATTTAGGAAAACAGATTGTGAGAAAGCAAATCCCCAAAATTTATCTCAGAAAATGAGTCTTGCTGTACAAGTGATTGATTGCTTGTGACTCTAAGATCTGTAAAGAGATTGTTAGAGAATAGTAACTATATTTATGTGAACTACCAGTGAACTCAGCACAATGCTCAAGTTTGAACAGAAGACAAAACAGTGATGCTTCATTCTTGTGAAGCCACTATTCAATTTAAAAAA
>VXBX01006277.1:220626-244684 GCA_013400415.1 Scytalopus superciliaris | reverse complement strand
AAAAAAAAAAATCAGACCACTGCTTTCACATGATGCTCAAAATGGAATAGTGCCCCAGGGTCATACCTCAGTGGGGGTTTCAGGCTGCTCTGACCTGGCTGACACAGGACTGCCAAGAGCAGAACTACCACTATCACATTATGGAGCAACTGTTCTGAAATTTCCATTAGAAATGTCAAAGCTGCTTCAGTTTTAAAAGATTTGGCAAAAAGATACAAAGCAGTGCAGTTCCATTTCTCATACTTGTTATTGTCACTAGTGCAATCTGCAGCAAAGGTCAGGGGTGGGGAGGAGGTAAGGAAGCTGTTTTATCTTTGTCACTATATTCTGCCCATGTTTATTTGATTGTTATGGTATCAATTTGTCAGTGACTGCCAAAGACTTGCAACACTCAAGACTCAAGTTTGGTCATTCAAAAAAGTAATTTCGGAAGTAGTCAGCAAAAAAATTCAGTCATAGTTCAACACCTGCTCAATTCCTGCTGTCAGTGCAATGGCCCAAGAAAGGTCTCAATGATAAACTAAAATAAAAAATGCTGATTCTCAAAAAAAAACATTCAAACCTCACTGAGATATGAGGAAATAAGAAAAACTGGGAATTGCACTTCCTCAGACTGTGCAATCTGGAGGATAAGGAAGGCCTTCCTGAACCAGAAAAAAAACCCACAAAAACAACCCCCCCCCCCAAAATAAACAAACAAAAATGTGAATTTCAGTGCTGAAAAACAAGTTGCTTTTGTTTCTTAAACTTCTATAAAATAAGGCTTTGGATTAAGCGATCCTTTTCCCCTTCTGGTCATAAGGTTATGGATGCAACTCAAGAACAGCCAGTTATGATAGATCAAATTAAATGAAACTGGTTGAATTTGACCTATTGATAGGATATTGTGAGAAACTGAAATGTTAGGAATTAATTACTCAAACAATTGACCATTTGCAAAAGCAGCGGGTGCTTTGCTAAGGCCAGGTGTGCACACACCCTCAACCTAAAGGAAGGAGGAGGGGTTTTTGTGTGTGATTGTGAAACAGAGGGGGTGAGTAACCACCACCAGAGGATGACCACAACAAACCAACATTTGTTTAGCAACAAGGTGGGTTTTGAGCCAGATAAGGGCAAAGGCCGATAAGTAAATCCTACTAGGCGGGATAATGTTTTTTATCATGCCAAAGTCTTCCCTTACAAAACCATCACTGATGAAGTATCAAGGCACTCACATGTGGGCTTGAGGGTATTCATCCTTTCTGATGGGGCATAACTGTTATACCAAAAATTCTTAATACTTTTCTGAGTTGCTACTTTTCAAAAATTTCCCACCTAATAGTATAGACAGATGTTATAGCTTGCATGCCTTGTTCCTAAATGCATTACCTGGTTGCAAGTAAGAGCCAAATAACACCATTCCACCCCTTGTACACTCCTTTCTTTACTGGCAGAAAGAAATAGAAATTTCCTTCTGACCTCAGAGTTAGGTACAGAGACTTGTTATGAACAATTCTTTTGTGTCCAGTTGTGCTTATTATGTAAGGTGATTTCAGTTAGAGCTTCTGTTCAGTGGAAAAACAGTGGAAAACAATTCCAGGTGAGCTACATTCCATCAGCGTAGTTTTACCAATGTTGTAAAGCCTGAAGTTGTGTTGGAGAGGTTTAAGTTGGATATTAGAAAAAGGTTCTTCCCCCAGAGGGTGGTTGGGCACTGGAACAGGCTCCCCAGGGCAGTGGGCACAGTACCAACCCTGAGAGAGATCAGGAAACATTTGGATGATACTCTCAGGCACAGGGTGTGACTCTTGGGGATGTGCAGGGCCAGGAGTTGGACTCAATAATCTTTGTGGGTCCCTTCCAGCTCAGCATATTCTCTGAGTCTGGATCCGTATTTTATTTTTGTAGTTCTTTAGAATTTCTTCTCTAGATTTCTAAAGTATAAACAGTTTCTTGTCTGTTTGCACGTTCTCATAGAGTTGCTTCTTTGGGGCCAACATATAGTACTGTCAGACTTGAGGGGATGCTCTTCACCCCCTGGTGCTGGCTTGGGGCCCCCTAACAGCCGCAGGAGACAGAGGCATTAGGCAAGGTGAGCAGGAGCAAAGAGAATCTTTATTCCAACAGCCCGGGTTTATAAATCCCTGGGGGTGGGCCCAGGGAGCAGGGCTGTGATTGGATGATGGTTTGGGTGTGGGGGAGTGGCTAAGGGACCCGGGTAGCCAATGGGAGAGGGGGAGGATCCATACCCGGTAGGGAACCCAGGGATTGGGAAGGGACGGGGGAGGATGGGTGAAGCAGCCAAATGGGTTAGGGGAAGGGCGGAGCTGGTCTCAGGAGAGCAGGGCAGCTGAGCACCGCCCACACAAACTGCATAGTGAAGGTTCACCTGGCTTTGAGACCAGGGAAAACAGATACAATAAGAAGATAAACTGTTTCTCAGCTTCTGTGGTTCTGGGTGTGCTTTTGTGGTGATGATCTCAGTTGTAGGGATGTGCTTTCCACTTCTCATAGCTGCAATTGTTCCCCACATAGTATATTTAGGTTCAGCATTTTCCAGTCAGAAAGTTTCTCTTACGTGTTTTTATGTCTCTGACAAACTTCACTGTGGCCTCAGAAATTTTTTTTTATTTTTTTACCCTTTGTTTGTCTTTTAAAAATACAACTATGCTTGTCTTGCAGTCTTGCATTTTAATTATATGTTTAGTTGGATGTTTAATTCAGTTTTTCTTCAAGGATTCCTTTTTGTGTGTGGCATAAAGAAGCTAAAAAATAAAAAGAAATTAAAATTTCCTTGAAAATTAAATGTCAGACCACTGAGTTGTATTTTTATATAATTGTCCTTTTACACAGATTCCAGGAAAGAAACAAACAAACCAAAACAAACAAAAATCTACAAACAAACAAACCAGCAAGGAAAAAAAACCCAAAAAACAAACAAGAAAAACCCCCCACAAACAAACAAACAAAAAAAATGCCACACAGAGAAAACCCCAAAACTTAGAAATCTGATGGTCTAGAAATCATTGCACTGAGTACCAACTTTGAGTGCGTCAATCAGTTGCTTGAGAAGGTCATGCTGGTCAAAAAGATGCCAGGAACCACATTAGCAATTTTAAAACACTGACAGTCACCTGCTTATGGTTGGGATGCCACTGTGGCTCTGACGAATTTGCTGCTACAGAAACAGTCCGTTAATCAGCAGTCTGCTGGCATACGGAGATCCAAAGCATCCTGTACCATGCGGTACAGATTCTGCCACTTTCAATTAAATAAATTATTTTGATCCTTGAACAACTAGAGTAACATAACAGAGATTTCCAGCAAGATTCATGAAAGAGTTTTCATGCAGACTTTCTTATTTCAAAAGATGGTAAATTTTCTGTTGACTTGTCCTTGTGGAACCCCTGTTATTTCTTCTTTGTATAGAACAAGACATGTTATAAGGCAGAACTGCATTTCCTGAAGTTTAGCAGCTCTGATTTCATACCAAGATTTATGATGATTTCATACAACTAGACATGTAGTATTGAAAAATATTGATTTTTGAATTTTCATTCGTTTTTCCTCGCTCTCTTTAGTGCTTTCAAGACCAAAACAGCTTAGACTTGTTGCCTTCCATGACTGTTATAGAAAACTGTGTCAAGGTATAGCATATTTCATTTGGCATTGTCAGGGTCACTCTTCCTAGGAGGAAACTGCGTTTTAATTGCTTATTGTTGTCACTTGAAGGACATTAGAAAAATAAATAAATAAAGGAAACAAAAAAACACCGAACCACAACATTACAATAACTATTATCCTTATTTAGAAACCCATAAAAAATCATGTATTCCCATATTAGGACTTGTTCAGAGTGGATTCAAATTTCTTCTGGATGAAGTACCTTTGTAGTTTTCCCTTTTAATCTTTTGCTCATTCTTTTTCTGATGAAATCAACCATCTGTGCTTTACAAATGGTATCTCAAAGGCTCACTGCCATTTAACAGTTTCATAATTTCAGATTTTGGAACTTTGAAGCATTTTTTTGCTCTTGTCTTGCGACTGGCACCTGACCCTTCTGAAGCAGCATCTGAAGCCTAGAGGGATGACCTGGCAAGACCATCTCTGAGATACCACAAACCACCTAAATTTACAGAATAGATTTTGTGCCCTTATAAAAAGAGGTTCTTTGAGATTTACATGTATATTTGCAAATGCCTACAAGTACACTAGATGTCTTGAATTCTGTTATAATCAGTGAAAATCTAGTCGATGCAGTCAGTGAATTCAAAATCCCAATTAAATAAACATCAAATACCTGGTTAACCAAATTCATCTACTATATGATTGTAGCAGTGGGGCCTTTCGTATATAAGGGCATCTAAATTCAGATGCTTTGATATAGAACTGAGTTCTGTCCTTAATTAATAATAAAACAAAATGCCACTGTGTGACACTGGAAACTGCATTTATGGGGCTGGAACAGCATGTGCTGCCCACGCATCCATTATAAAGGCTGAGAGTTAGTCTCCAGCTCTCATCATTGTATTTTCTCTGGGGTCTAAATTAGGGTATATTTGGTGTTCAGCTTAAGCTGAAAAGGCATAACACAGCCTGAAAATAGTAACATTTTTACTGCATCTGCCTGCATCAGTCCAAGGCCAAAAGGAGAGCACCATTTCTGATCTTGCACTTTCAGCCCTGCCCATACATCTGGTTTCACAGAAAGCATAGGACAAAAGCACATGAGAATACTATAAAATTATATCACAGTTCTAGCCACAGTTTGTTCTGATGCTCTAATTGCTTTCTTTCCTGTGCATGTAATCACTATCTGACTTACTGTACTTTTGCCAGGTGTCTCAGCCTTCCCAGAGCTGTGTTCCCTCCAGCAATGGCCACAAACACCTGCCACTCTCACACTCTGGAAAGACAACACTGTGGATGTTGTGAGACCTCGAATGAAAGGGAAAGACTGATTTTGTAACTCCAAGTCAAACAGCTGTGCTGCCACAGCACGGCCATTTAGTAAGCATTTACCTTATTTTCCTTCATGTAAATAGTGCTTAATATCTAAATCAAGCTCTTCATCTTCAAAGAGTTAAATAAACCTTAACTAATTAACCCATACAGCATCCTGCAAAGGAGGTGAGTAATATTTTAACTACTTTTTTAAAATTCAAAGACTATAACTGATCTGCTGTAAGCAAAGAAGTAATTAGTATTATATAGAACATAAGTGGAGATCTCTGTTGTGCTCTGATGGTTTGACCACTGGAAACTACAACAGCTGTATCTATCTTCTGTTATACATCTTTTCCAAGGTTTGAAAACAGGATTTTCTTTGACTGTTATTTTAAGAAATATTCAGGCTTAATGAGATGTAAGATAAAACTATGAAATGTAATAAAATATGAAACTAGTAACGAAAACTAAAAAAAAACCCCTTGTATTAAAATATAGTAAAATGTTTTAACATTTAAGGAAAATTTTTAGGATTTTTAACATTGTCTAATAATATATTTTCCCAAATATTCTTCCTGCTTCCACAAATCTCTAATTTAGATCCTTGAGTAAGATAGCTAATAACTTAATAGAAATTTGTAGCCTGCTACTCTACTTCTGCCCAAAGTTAAGGTCTTGCTTAAAGGATCACGAATCTGATGCAGTGGCACATGACAAAGCTTTCTTTCAGGAAGATTGGCATTTATGAATTTTCAAGAATTGGCTAGACAAGGCAGCTGTCTAACAGCTGGTAGGTAAGAAAGGATTATAGATGAGGGAAGTTTCCCCTGCCTTCCACTCCTCCCCAGCTATTCACTACACTGGGAAGCATTCTGTGATTAACCACCATTTCTTAAAGGCTGTTTTGACAGGTTTCTCAGCCTTCCAAAGTTCTAATATTTTTGTTAGGGAAAGATGGAGTGGACTTTTTTGGTTGGTATTCACCTGCCTGTGCAGACAAACCTAAGCCCTCTGCCAAGTGCTACAGGGGGTGGCACTATGCACATCACTTAAAATTGTCTTATGAAGAAGTCAGTATTAAGGTTTCAAATGTGTCTGTCCCTGATGATACATACTTTACACAGGAAAATGGAGTCTGTGACTGTAGCAGAGCCCAAACATTAGGTTGTCTGATTATTTTCATCAGATAATGTCTGCAACGGCTGAGGTACTATTTGAAAAACAAATGGCTCAGGACATATGGCATTAAGTGACTTTTGGCAAACCTATAGAGCGAGGCATATGGCATATGATAACCTTGAAGGAAGAAGGATCTCCTTGTATCTTGTAAAATGATATGATAAACTGATCTCTGAACCTATTTCTTGACAGAAACTTGAAAAATTACATTGTGTACATAGTTTGAGGTTTCTGTGTTTATATCACTGCCCAGCTGTGATTGTTAATTATGTCTGACGGGCAAACTGAGAAACTATTTTCTTGTGTGTGAGCCAAATATGTAGACATGTATATAAACAGACACCTCATCAGCTATTTCCTTGTTTTATATTTTCCTGTCAGGTGAGGGTACTAGAGCATCTCACACACCTTAAGTAAATCTCACAGAGATCTTACAAATGACAAGGCACACTTAAATTGTTCAAGGGGAATGTCTTATGAAAATTGTGAACAAGAATTTTTTGGTTTTAGGTAAATGCAGAAGTGCCAACAGTATCAAAACAATGAATAGATTAATTTAAGAAAGAAAATGCTATCTTTTTTCCTAGACTCTTGTTTAAATACTGCTCTAACATAATTTTCTGGCAATTTTTTTTCCTATTTTCTCTGTCCAATGTATATAAGTATAGATTATGCATAGATTTATGAAGTGAAATAACTCTATGATACAGCATCATTAGTCAGGATTACAACTTTAACAAAAGAGAACTAGGAGTATGAAGACTGTTTTATCACAATGATTTTATGCTACACAGTCTTGCTGCAAATTCCATACTAAATTAGTTACCAAAGTTGTAAACAAATCTCTTTTCCTAATCAATATTTTTCTCTCAAATAACCAGATTTTCCAAGTCAAGGCCATTGTTTTGATGAACCATGATAAAATAAAAAGAGTGTTTAATGACAGTTTCAAGCCACATGTAGTAAGCATGTTAATTTTATGATGGACTATCCATTTTTCATTACCACTGGAGCTTGAATAAAAATTAAACCCTATTTTCCCTAAAAGCAAATTAAATTAGAGATACAGTTTTGGATTCCTCGTTTTTTGGATTCCTGGTTTTTGACAGATCAGGAATGAACATTTGGCATCTTGCATTTTATAAACCTAAAACTATCCGGAAATCATGTTGTGTATTTCTTTAATCTGCAACAGAATAATTTCATAATCTGTCTCATAATGGCACTGAAAGTGGTTTTGTAGTCTAGAATGACTGTTTGCATGGCCAGAATAGCCAGTTTGGAGGAAAGCATATTTCCACCTCAATTAAAACCATTCATGATTGAAGTATTTATGGAATTACAGGTGAGATGAAGTTTCTGGGTTTGGGTTTTGGTTTGGATTTTTTGGTGGTTTGTTTTTGTTTTTTGGTGGTGTTTTTTTTTTTTTTGTTTTTGTTTTGTTTTTTTTTTTGGTGGGGGGGTTTGGTTGGTTGGTTGGTTTTTTGGTTGGGGTTTTGGGGGGGGTGTTTGTTTGGGGGGTTTTTTTTTTTTTTTTTGCTTTGCTTTGGTTTGTTTGTTTGATAGGTTGGACTCCATTCAACATTCTGAATAGCAGTTCCTTTTTCATGCAGCACTTCCAAATATGCTAAGACTATGCCCGCCAGTAGATCCAGCCAACTGGCCTTCACCAGTGCCTACAGAGCAGTTTTCTACAGCCCATGGGATGTCTGAAGCTGGGTACAGAAAACCTGACAGCACCTGAACCGGTAATTATTTTAGAAACTTCAATTGCCTTCATAGTGAATTTGTCTCTTATAATCAAGACCATTAGTCATTGTGCTGCCTTTGGCTGGGATGAGTTAATTTTCTTCATAGTGGCAGGTGGGCAGCTGTGTTTTGGATCTGTGCTGGCAACAGTGTTGATAATGCAGGAATGTTTTGGTTATTACTGAGCAGGCTTGCAGAGTCAAGGCCTTTTCTGCTCCTCACCCCACTGAGGAGGCTGGAGGTGCATAAGAAGATGGGAGTGGGGACAGCTGGGACAGCTGATCCCAACTTACCAAAAGGATGTTCCATGCCATATGACATTAAAACTAGGGGCAGGATTGGTGAGGGAGCCGCTGCTCGGGGACTGGCTTTGCATGGGTTGGCTGGTAGTGAACAATGGTTTTAATTTAATCTCTTGTCTCTCTAAGGTTTTATTACTTTCTCTTTGTTATTTCCCTTTTCATTACATATTATTGTTATTTATTTTGTCCCCATTGTTTTGCTATTCTTATCTCAACCAATGAGTTTTCTCATTTTTACCTGTCCAATTCTCTTCCCTCATCCCACTGAGGGCCGGGGGAGTGAACAAGAGGATCAGTGGACCTTAGTTGCCAGCTGGGGTTAAACCATAACAGTCATATAATCTTTTTATATAATCATGTGAACTTTTCTTTCAGTCAGTGTATGAAAAGGAAAACCCCCAGGCTTTCTTGTAAGGTAGATGCAACAGTTGAACTTAAAACTACCTTGAAAATTTGGACTTGACACAACTTCTGGATGGATAAAACTATGTCAGATGAATCTCTTATAGCATCATCTATTCATGATCAAAGAACAATTTTCAATAGCTTCTAAAGCTAAATCTGCCTTTGACCTTCAGGGCTAGTAGAACAAATCTGATCCCATGTCCACAGAGCCAACAAGAGCCATATATGTACCTTTAATAAGTTCTTGGTTTGAGGCTATGCCGTGCTACTTGTAAGCTGCTGAGAAAATGCTGAACACCCTCAGACTCTGTAGAAGCTAATAAGGGGCATGGGTCATCCTTATCTCTCTGGTCTGAAGATGAAAGCAGCATTTCATCTTAAAGACTTTCCTACTTGATTATGCTGTGCATTTCCATGGGCAAAGTTTTGACCTCTCTATATCACTAGGAATTCTGTCTTCAATTTTAATAGAAACAAAATTACACTGTAAGCATCTAACTGACCGTATTGATGCATATATCATCTAGGACACAATAGGAATAAGTTACCAGATTGGTTTGATCCTATTTAGGCTATTTAATGACAAGTTCAAACTGTAGAACAAGCGCAGGCATTCTTGCAATGAACATCTAATAATTGGATTTAACAGAAATTAAAATGAAACAATCATAAATCCAAATTTATTTTTATTAGATTAATATAATTTTCAATAATTCATTAAATGTCATTAAAAATAAACTATACTCTTCAAACTCCAATTGCATCTTGTTACACTGATGATTTTATAATTAAAAATGAAAATGATTCTAACAGGAAGGAAATTGTTTGCAAAAAGCTGTTAAAATTGATTTTTGTTAGAGTAGCACACCAAATACATTTTAATAAAGCAGTCAGACTGGGATTGGACACAAGATATGTAACAGGCACATTTCAAGACTAGCTCCCATCCTCCAAAAATAAATCCCTTGTGTTGATTTTAATTATGAACTGACATCATTAAAAAGAAATGACCTTATACACTCTTGATTCAGATCACGCATACTTTATATGAAATTTCATATTACTGCTAATGCATTGCAAATAATTACCTCATTCAGCTTCTCAGAGGTTAAACAGATTTTTTTATACTTCATAAAGAAAAATAAACATAATCATGTAGACCTAAGTTTTTATAAAGAAATTATGTTGCACTTTCTCATCTCAATTCTCCCACCAAGCTTGTGCCTACTTAATGGAAATTACTTGTGGATCTTATTTGGACAGTAATTTATATAAATAGAATTTGTATATTAAACTGATTCATCTTTTTATTTCTGTTTCAAATCTACCTACAAGCTTACCTCATATCCACCACTGATAACACTGTAGTTCATGTACACTCGTAGCTGATTCTGACTGTTGGTTGCACCTGGAAAAGTGCACTTCCAAAAGCTGGATGCACAGAGAGCACCCAGAAAGACCAAGGAGCAAAAGTTGTCTCCATCTTTGAACCTTCTGGATCCTATGCTTTTTCCTTCAGACTATTCCCAAGGTGATGTGGCAGGAGACCAAATCGTGGTACTGGGCAGCCGTAGGAGAGGATGGCTGAGTAGCAGTGCTGGGCAAGGTGCTGTCCCTCCCCTGCCCCACAGCACGGGGTTTGGGGAGTAGCACTGGGAGAGAGATTGATGCTGCTGCCATCACTTTGCCTTTGCATTCCTGAAATCTCCCTCTGCATGCACACCTCCATCATAGCAAGCTGCAAAGTTTCACCCTGAGACGGAGGAGAAGCCTGGCCAGCTCATTTGTTCTGTTGGCAGTGTTTGTTCACATTCTGCTTATTTATATATATTTTTAAATGATGCACCAAGCATTACATATACAGTGTATGGTAACTTCCTAACTATATAATGATGAATATTAGTTGATACTGTAAATTATTTATAATGTCTTTGCTGTCTCTGGCATTTGCAAGTATGACATATACTAATACACACATGACCACTACATCTACAGCCTGGTATGCCAAATTATAGTAAGGTCCAACTCAGAAAACGGATTTCTGTGTGTAAAGCCACAAATGGGTTATAAAACAGAGAAATTTTAAGTTAACTTTGAAGTTAACAGATTTGGAAGCAGAAAAATAACTCATGCAGTTTTCCTTTGACACAAGTCAAAACCAGATTTTTAATGACTTTTTAAATAAAGCTTTCAAATATGCATTCTTCATAAAACCAAATAATCACTTAACTCAAAATACTTCTTAATTGTTTTAAAATAAAACAAGTCCCTAACTTCTTTAAGCCTGTTGTTTGCCTTCTGCCTTTCTCTGCAGTCATTCTACAGTAACTCACTTAAAATCCAGACAGAAGATCTTTACTCTTAGTGTGAATGTCACTGTTTTTATTACACATTTATAGGTACTAGAACTGGAGTTTTGTGCAAATTACATTTATTACTTTCTTATTTATCAGAGAAATAACTTTCATTACTTGATAAGATGTCTGATGTTTTGAAAGGTAAGAGCTATGTTCTGTCATAAATGACACCTTTAGGTCAGGACAATACTATTCAAATCAAGTGAAAACAAAAGGGTTGGACGAAAAAAAAAATCACCTCAATTCAAGGGCAAAATAAGAAACAATTGACTGGAAAAATCTTTCCACAGCTTGTATTAGCAAAAGGGTCTTCTGAGGAAGATTTGTCTGTGCTAGTGGGGATCAAATCACCTGTCGGGTTTCTGAAGGGACACATCAATCAGATTTGACACATTGCTGATTGCTCCATTAAATCACCAGAGTGGTCCTGATTTATTTCATCAGGTTAGATGAATTTTTTTTTTGAGGAGGCTTGAAATGGTACACTGTTTCTCAAATTTCTCAACTGAAGGCTCTTCAAATAAAGGTTTTTCATTGAATGAGTCTAAGGGATAATCAAAATCTATACTAATAACAAAGTATTTTAGAACATACATTTGTTCTGTTTGAGGTGTTGAACTAGCACATGAATTTATTTTTTCTTTTTTTCTTTTTCTTATTCTTTGTATTTTTCTTTTTCTTTCTTTTTCTTTTTATTTTAACTTTTCTTTCTCTATTCCTCTTTCTGTTTATCTTTTTTCTGTTTCTCTTTTCTTCTTCTCTTCCTTTGCTTTCCATTTCTTTCTTACCATTTCTCTTTTCCATCTCATCTGTCATTTCTCTCACTTTTTTTTCTCCATTGAAAGCTACATAAAGTGTTTGAAAAATCAAAGTTCATTCCCTAAAGTTCTCTACTAACTATTAGGTCAAAGAAAAAGAAGGGAAAAATCAAATAACTCTGGAGAACAATAAAACTTTTACAATGCAGTGGATTCCTCTGACAAAATAGCTCTGAGAAATTTATCATATGATTTCACTGTTCCTGGATTTTCTATTAGTATTTTGCATGTGCACCCAGAGCTTTGGATGTATGAATATTTAAGCAATCCAAAGAAATGAATAAATTAAATTATCACTACTTTAAATATTTCTACTTTAAATATTTCTCTCTTGACTTTTGCAAATAGGGATACAGTCGTCTCAAATCCATATTTGAATAGATTATGTTCATACTTGATGTGACACCGGGAAGATGAGTTACAGTAGGGATGACCTTGGCACCCCTTAGATGGAAACTTGAGAACAAAGCTGCAACCCAGGAACTTCCCGACTAGAAGTTCTCTGAAAATGGACCTGCTGGTGATATTTCAGCATGCCTGCATAAAGAGACATCATGACACATAACATTTCCTGGGTGTTACGCTACAGTTAGGGTATATAATCTGTATTTCAACATCTCCAAGAGATAATTAACTTAAAATCACAGTCTCAGTTAACAACCACTAATATTTCTCCATTTACCGATTCACTTTGAGAGAGTTTAATTAAAAACAATGGAGAACATAAATAAATTTAAAAAAAAAAAGTTTTGGAAGCTCTACAAGTTGATTCATGTGTCATTTTAATCACTGGCCTTTCTGAGAGGCTGTCGTTATATCCACTGTGAGTAAACTGTTGCTGATGAATCCGGAGTCAGTGCACATAATCATTATGGATATGGGGTACATTGACATAAGACTGGTTTAAGGTGTGGGTAAAGGGGTTAATTATGCAGTAAAGCAGTCTGTCAGTCAGTAGTTTCCCTGCATTGCTTTTGCCCGAGATAAGGACTGGCACTGTGGGTTTCTTATCTGCACAGCTCACTTCTACAAAGTAACATCACATATAAATTCCCCAGAAAGGATGTGCACAGGGGAGATGTAGGAATTATCTGTAGACTGCTCTGAACAAGGAAATATGCTCAACTTTCTCTCTAACATCCTTCCACCCACCTGTCACAGCAGGAGGACTACAACAGGTTGTCTGGGTATGGTTGATGGTATGGTAATTCTCAATAGGCAGCCATGCTGGAGGCTGTGCCTGAGTCCAGCCGGACTGATTTTCTCTCTAAATATTCTCTGTACTGCTGTTGGTGGGACTGTCCTTGAATCCAACTGGTTTTTAGCAGCATAGATGTGGTGTGTCAAGCTTCAGATGTACAGACTGGAAAGCAAAGCAAGTCAGAGTGTCCCTGAGACATCCATTGTGTACCCACCACACGAGAAATGAATGAACCAAACCTGGGGAATCAATTAGGAAGGCTGTACACACAGAAGTTAAAGACATATCTCTTAATTGAATGAGTAATGCATGAAGCAACAAGAGCTGCTTTTCCCCAGGAGGTTTATATTTCAACAAATGCATCGCTTTGCATAAAGGTAAGCGTTGCTGCAGCTTACGTTAGTAGAATATCTTTCCATTGTGATAATGGTCATGTCCCATTGAGACTGGCCTATGGAATGAAATAGAAACCTGAAAATTATGCAGATTGTTACTGACAGTGGCACAACAGCTGCTATCTGACTGCTTTTGACTGAGACTGTTTCAGCACATTCTTACCAGCTTTAGTTGGACATATTGAAGGAAGACTGCTCTGCATGTGGAGTGTCAAGTGCTGATCATAACACCTGAAGCACTCTGGTTACAGACTCTTAATTTCTGCTTCACCACAAGCTAAGTACATTGATAATTTTTTAAATTTATGCCTGATATATTGAAGAAATTATTAAATGTTTGGAAAAGTTTAGCATTGTAGCTTTTCTTCTCAGCTTTAAAAATCAGAGAAAACAGAGCAGAGCCATCATATCTTAAAGACAGATAAATGCCAGGGAAGAAAAAAAAATACATGTTCTTGTATCTGCTAAAAATCAGTGAAGGTGTTGCATCAGACTCCTAAGTATAGAGAATGCCAATAAATGCCCAACAGCTTCTGTGTCAAACTTAATGCAATTTTAAAGAGTACCAACTCAGTTTCCTTCATGCCTGACACATACACTTACAAGAAACCGGCTCTTTACAAAATTGACTGAACACTATTGAGATCTTAATTCTAGATTTAAGATGAAATAGCCTTGAGGCTTAATTCAATATAGTGCATCTGAGAGTCCCCAAAAGACAGAACTGCCCTTTGCTTCATCAAAGAGCTAGCCTGAGGGGAGGAAACAAAGAGAGAGTTACACAGGGTGTTATATCAGCATTTTTGCCTCCTTATGCAAGGCAGTGCTTCACTGTTCTTAGTGCAGTTTTCTTGTCATGAACTGCAACCCTGTCCTCATTAGAAAAAAGAATCCCACATCTAGAATGATAAGGAGAATATCCATGCATAATCTTGCTCTATTTTTTAATTCAAAACATAAGAGTGAGCATATTCAGGAATGCAGCTTCAATAAATAAGTCCCTGAACACTTAAAAAAAGCATGTAAAAGTGGTATTATTGAAGAGATTATTTAAGACTTGAACCGGAGATTTAGATTATAGACGCATTGGTAGGTGCATTTCAACTTATTCTGATATAAGTCACTGAGGAATGGACATGGGGTGCTACATTATCCTTGTAGCATGGATCCTTGAAACTTTATTCTAAGGGTGTGTGGGTTTGTGCACTTCCATTGCTTTTATCTCCAGCTTTCATGCTTATAAGACGTGTTTGCATTTTAAATGATCTGATTTTCACTTGAGGTTTGTTTAGTATTCACTTTGATGTCGACACTTTTGCTATGTCATTTGAGTTCTACACACTCCAAGGAATTAAGCCATCACTTTGGTATTTTAAATGTTTAAATGATATGTGAAATAACTCCTTGAAGGAACAGTAGCTGTGTTTCAATTTGACATTTCAGCTGTAGCTGCAGTATATATCAGCCTATAAACAGTAGAAAATATGGGCAAATCCAAATGTGCAAAAGTATTTTGTTTGGGTCTTAATACAATGGAAAAGAAATAAAAGAAAACAATGTTTTAAGTGTTAGTTATGACAAAAATACAAATTGAGAAAAGTGGTTTTAACACTTTAAATTGTTGTTTCTATTATGATACAGAGTAATTTTACAGCTTTCAGCTTCCAAAGGACAGCACTTTTTTTGTTTGTTTGTTTTGTTTTGTTTTTGTTTTGTGGTTTTGGTCATTATCACATAGACACAATGTAATAATCACACCATAGAATATTATTTATGCTACTTCCTCCTAAAGGGCTGTATTTAACTGGAGGCCTCAAATCGTGATGCTGATGTAGACTAGATTGATTTGGCTGGTATGTCACACAGACAAATTCTTTTTTCCTTTACTTTTGTGCTTACACACTCTCTTATGTCCTTATATAATCATACATTGCTTAGTTATTTCCTTTTCCAGCTTTGTCCATGTCTCACCTCCAACAACTCTCAACTCAGCTTTTCACTCTTTCACAGTAGGAGTCTCAGTTCAGTCTCCTTCTTCCTCTCCCTCTTCCAGACCTCCCTCACACACATCTATCTCACTAGGGATCATCACAAAAAATATATGAATTTATGAGGCTTCAGCCAAATTTGGTGGAACTTGGTTAGGAGGTTCATTTTATCAAAAAGAAGACAAGTGAGTGGGTAGTTGTGAAAAGAGACAGACAAATGGACAGTGTAATTACAGAAGCCAAGTTTGTTTGGGAAATGAGAATAAAAGCCTCATAGTTTCCAAGAATACAGCAAGCAGAGCTTTAAAGGCATATAAATGGTATCTCAGTGTAGCCCATTTCCTATTCCATTTAGTGAAAGATTTGCAGTACAAGAAATGAAACACAAAAAGAAGAATGCTGATAAGAGAAAAATACTCTTTTACAGAGATTGCTGATACCAGGTATGCCACTTCTCCAGCATCAGCTGGTACAATAGGAGCTCTATTGTACCAGACTACTACTTTATTTATTTATTAAATCTTAGCAGTTTCTCCATCACAACTGCTTTGATACTTTGTGAACAATATAAATAATAGCAAATTTATCTCCTGACATACCTGTTTATTCTTCAGTTTCAGGCAATGAAATATGAATTTGAGGAAGAATGAAAGCTTGTTTTGTTACTGGAATCTTTGTTTTATTTCTATATCAGATAGGTAGAAATAATCTATTTGCTTTCACACTTTTCATTTAACAGGGATATTGGAACTTGTAATGTTGGACAGTTTCCTTGAAAGTGGAAGATTTCACAGTTTTCACTGCTGATGGCTGCATTCTGGAATCCTTTTAGTCCTAGAAAACTTTCCCAAAAGCCAATATATCTTACTAAGAGTGTCTTCAGGACTTGGAGATCAGTCTTGACACAGAATAACATAGCTGTTGTCACCAACACATCAAGAAACTTTAAATTCTTAACGTAGCAGTGTCATGGTTCGCTAGTTGTTCTAAAGTTAATGAAGGATCCCAATTATTGACATAATGTGCTGTTAGGAACTCAAAGTATGGATACGGTCATGTTTCTAAATGGTCTGTTAATCTACAAATTTCTAAATACTTCCATACTAATACTGTTCTATCTAGTTGGATTAGAACCTTGACAGAAAGTCAGAATTGGTCAGAAAAGGCGACCAGTACTTACCTCTCTAACAATGCAACACATGGGACATCACAAGCATCGGGCAGGTTAATAAGTTAATCCTAACCTGTTCAGCTCTGTCCTGGAAAACACGCTTGTTCCACTTACTTGACTAGAGCTGAGTATTGCATGTTTTCTTTGTCATCTTCTTCAGCAATCCTCACCATTGTACCCTCAGCAAGTTTGAAGATGACACCAAAATGGTAGGCGTGACATGCCAGAGTGTCAGCCAATCATCCAGAGGGACATTTGCAAACTGTAGAAATGGGCCAACAGAAACTTGGTGATGTTCAGCAAGGGAAAGTGTAATGTTCTGAACCTCAAGAGAAACAACCCCATGCACTGATATATGCTGAAGACCAACCAGCTGTGAAGTAGCTTATCAGAAAAGAACCTGGGGATTCTGATGGACACCAGGCTAAATACAAGCCAGTAATGCATCCTTACTGGAAAGATGGCAGACTGTATCCTCAGCTTCAGAGGACAAAACAATTGCCAGCAGGTCGAGACAGGTGTTGATTCTCCTTTACTCAGCACTGGTGAGGCCACATCTGGAGTGTTGTGTTCAGTTCTGAGCTCCCTGTAGAAAAGAGACATGGAAATACTGGAAGCATTCACTGAGGGGCCACAAGGATAATTAAGGGACAGGAGCACCTCTTGTATAAGGAAAGTCTGAGAATTCTGGGATTGTTCAGTGTAGAAAAGAGAAGGCTTGGGGTGACCTCATCAAAGCATATAAATATCTGAAAGAAGGGTACAAAGAGGACAGAGCCAAGTTCTTTTCAGTGATGACCAGTGACAGGACCAGAGACAATGGGCACAAATTGAAACACGGGAAGTTCAGAAAACACTGTTTCGCTATGAGAATGACTGACCACTGGTCCAGGTTACCCAGGAAGATTGTGGAGACTCCATCCTTGAACATTTTTAAAAGTCATTTGGTCACAGTCCTGGGCAATTGGCCCTAGATGGCCCTGCTTAAAGAGAGGGGTTGGCCCAGATGATCTCCAGAGAACCATTTCAACCTCAGCCATTCTTTGGTTAAGTGATTTTGGGAAACCTTAAAACCAGTTCATTTTGTCTGTAGAATATCTGCATAAAAAAAATACAGAAATGAGATCTAACTCCTTTAGGAAGCATGAATTTGTGTTTTTTCATTCTCCTCTCCATTCAAATTCTTATGGAAATCACACAAGATCAGCTGATAGACCAGGAGTGTCAGTAAATGCATCACCACTAACTCCAAAGCGATCCGTCCTCAGTACTTTCATTTTGGCAGTGATAATCACAGCTCAGCCTCACACTGTTTGACTCTCCTTCCCATGGCTATCTTGGCCATTCCATGCACTCTTCTCATATTTGGCAGCATTCAGGTGGGACAGTAACTTCCCTCTTGCAATGAGCTAATGCAGTCAGTTATTTTAACCTCAAGGTCTCTGTGGTGTTCTGTGGCTCTGATTTGACCTACTACACTGCACTGTTTCTACTAACTTATGTCAGCAAAAGCTGACTTCCATCAGCTAACTTACAGTTTATTGCTGGCTACATCATCTAGCTCTTTCCAGAGGAGTAAAGGGATCCATGTCTTAAATAAAACTACCAATGAGAAGATTTCAGACAGAGTTATCCTGGTGAAGCTGAGGTCATGTAAAAACTAGCCTTATTTATGAACAGTGAAGAGGACTGTATCTCCCAAAATATAGCAAGTACTTACAGTATTTTTCATCTAAGTTGTTATAAATATGACTTATTTCTTCCTAAGTGTTTTTTGATTGAGCATATTAAAAAACTGAAAGCACATTTATACATAAATGCCCTTATTTTGTCTCTTTTGTAAAATGTTTACTTCGACTTTAAGGAATATAATTTTTGTAATTTCCATAGCTGAAAAAATTATTTGGAGCTGCTTTTCTTTCACACTAACAATTGGCAGATTTACCTAGAAGTTTTCCTTATTCTGTTTGTGCAGACCACTAATGACTCCTAAAATTTCTTCATGTCATAGATTATTTTTGTTTCCTCTTCTTTTTTTATTTCTTCAAGGGAAACAGTTTTTTCATCTGTTTATGTTTTATTTTTCCAAATATTAAATTTTGATGTAAGATTTCCTCATTTTACTTTCAAAACCCTCCAAATACCTTGCAGTTTCATTTTCCTTTATTTGTATTTCTCATGTTGCTTTTCCACAGTACAGTTTTCTCTATTAATTGGATATTGGTTTTCACTTTCAAGTTCTGCTACTGTGGTTTAATATTGCTTGCTGGACTGAGCAGAGAGCAGCTAGCGGAATTCATGCAGTGTCCACACTCTTCATCCTGAGCAGAGACCTACCATGCTAACATTTCCATTGTATTTTTCTACATACAAATGTCAGCTTGGTTTATTTTACTCAGTTATTGCTTAAAAAGTGATGAATAAACAAACAAAAAAAAATAAACACCCCATAAATCTCTTCTGAAGAATAAAAAATACAAGGAAATTAAATAGAAACTATATTCAAAAAGAGATAACTCTTTGGGATAATCTGAAAAATGTCTCTCTGTGATGTACTTAAAACAATGGGGTTTATGAGTAGAAGGCAGAGAAATTAACCAGATGTACTGTCTTTATGTTGCACATGAAGCAAAATAATAAATATTTTAAATACACAAAATAATATGCTTTTTAAAAAGATACCTATCTTTCTAGTTTTGAGCTCATGTTTTTCCCTATACTTACTATTTTATCATATTTTGGACAATACACTTAGGAAAACTTTACATATGATTATAAAATACTGTCCTGAAGAGCACGTGTCTGTTTTCAGAAGCATAAAAACAAGTAGGAATGGAAAATTTTGGATTAATCTTATTTTTGTCATTCCCAGAGGAAGCCATATTTGGCTGTTTAAAGATTAAAATGGGAAATTTAGGTGAAAATATGATTCAAATCAAGTACAGCAAGCAAAGTTATGAGAAGAAAGCACAATAGTGCCATGAATAAAGTGTCATGTAGGTACACTTTCAACTCAGCTATGGAAAAAACAGCAACTGGAATAGTAATACAGCAATCTAGTTCTTGCCCTTCTTAGACTAAACCCTGACAAAGAAGTCCATTTTTTCTGTTGGAAGTTGTTATACTTTCTTTCCTCCCTAAAATCTTACTCTGGCACTGCCCTACAAAGAAAGGCTGTTTGGACTGCTTTTCCCATGGAAGTGAATTCTTAAGAGACAGAGAGAGCTACATGGGTGCACCCAAGTAATTATTAATGAATAAATCTAAAGTATTCTTAAGTTTCAGCTTTTTTTTTTTTTTTAAATAACCCATTTGTATACTGTATAGTATTCTGAGAAAACTATAAAGTTAACAACCTGAAAATAAACTAGGAATGCCAGTAGATGTTATCTGTGGAAGAGACATCTAAATAACTGACAGGCTGAGAATATTAATTGCCTCATGCCTCATAAATAAATAATAGGCACAGACACTATAACAACCATTACTAATAAAATAATTACTTTTTCAGGGAAAGTAAAATCCCTATTGTCTATTCCAAGTATTTATTAGGATAATGTAGGAAACTGTGCAGCTACTTTCATGTTATTATGATTAACAGACCAAAACATTTTCTAACTCAATAAAATGAAACTATAGTCTGACCCCCAGTGAAACTCATCATATCAACTTCTTGCACAGTCCCATTAAAACATTTACATCATTCTTTGAACTCTGAAGACTTTTTAAGCATCACAACTTATCCTCTGCAACAGTCATCAGAGTCCACTATACAACTAGACCACCAGTGTCCCATCCAGAAGAGGATTTCTTCAATTGATTTAGAGGCTCAAGTTTTTAGTGTACTGAAATAAGTTTTGCTTTCATCAAAGTGAGAAAAAAACCATGCAAACTACATATGTGCAATCAAATTGTTAACAGCCAACCAGTCCTTGAATTCAACACTGACATAGGAGACATCCGTATTTTCACTGCAGATATGCCAAGAGATCAGTGCTGGCATCTGACCCTTTCATTGGCGAAGTTTCATGAAAGTTGTTAGAGAGGATTCAAATGTTATTTATTCTATCTATGTTGTATTGATGCTGGCATTGTACAAGAACAATTTGTAACTAACTCTTCAATAATACATTTTTTCAATACAGCACCAAGCAACAGACTTGAAATTTTAACGTCTACTTCACAGATTTATTCTGTATCATTTGTATTATGCATACTCCTTGAAATGTCCTGAAGAAACTGTGGCCATATTTTAACATTGGGCTGCACATCTCAGATAATTAGATGGTTCAAAATCTAGATCAAATATTTGTATAATAAAATTACTAGCTTTTGCAAAAATTATTCAATGTGAATTCATTAAAAAAATCAGTGGCTTGTCCATATTAGCTGTCAAATTTATTCTTTTTGCTACTTTCTCATGAAATCACGTAATCACAGGACCTCATCACTGGTAATTACAAAGCTGAATGGCAAGTGGCAATATTTCAAATATTATTCTCATCCATACCTACATCAAATACCATTCTACCTGCTACCACTAAATATTTCAAGCTAAGAATGTTCCAGAATTGGAGACAGAATTTGGCATCGTGAATAAACAAGAGTTAATGGAAGGATAGGGTCATAGCCCTCCATATGGACTCCATAAAATCATATATAAGGTGCTTGGGAAAGGTCTCCTTGCTTAACCTGTGATATTATCCACTAGCAAAAGGAATCAATGCACATAATGCTTGTGGTGGCATCTGCCAGATACCTTTTGATACTTTCTGGTTACTTTTTCTTAAGAGATATTACTTTGAAAAAGAACCTCAGTTATTAAACAATTTTAATAACAAAAATCAAGCAACATATTGGTTTTCTTACACTGAACAATGGACATGGTATTTCTGTCAGTAAAAGTAGGTATTGGACACTGTGTCTAAATTAAGTCAGTTCCGTGGAACTGATGACATATTCATCCTCAGATCTCTCTGGAATGCAACAAAGTTAATATTTTTCCTGGCAAGGGAAGGCTTGGGACTGGATTAAACAAAACCTCACACAAAAAGAGCACCTCTCCCAACTGATCTTCCATTAAGAGATTTCATGGATCTCTTTTAGAAATTGGAGAAATCACATGTTCTCTAATGCCTCCTGAAAGTGCAACAGCTTATGTCAATTAATGCTGTTGTCAGCTGTTCTTGAAAAAAGAAGTAAAATTTATTCTAGCAAACCCCTGCCATGCAAAGACCAGCTGTTCCATCTTGCCCTGCACATAAACTGTTAGACAGGAATTTGGAAGTAATTTCTGAGGAATGAATTTAACCTGTTGAATCCAAAAATATTATGGCTGGACAACTAATGCCAAAGGGAGTGTGGATATTCAGAGAATAGCTGGATCATCAGCACACAAAGCTATCCCAGAATTTACAAATACAGTTCCATTTTTTCCTGCCAAATCTGTGAACACACATGCAATAGAGAGCAAATTAACTCTGCAGGCATGTACAGGCTACAAAACTATATCAATTACTGAAGGCTGAACAGATAAAAAAATTACTCCAATGAAAATTATGCTAATGAAAATTACCCGAAGGAAAATTTGGAGGGAAACAAGTACTAAAAACTATTATATAGGGTTCCATATAACATTGTAAACCTGAATACAATATTCATATGCATTATTTTATGTAATATATTTCAGTTTAATTATAACCTGGGTATTCCCCTACCTATTTTATACATTTGTGCTATTAATGACACTGATAAGATGCAATTCTTCTGACCTATCCTGGACTGCCAGTAACAGTAACAGACAGTAACACAACCTGTTCAGATCCCATGACGAGTTGTTCCAAGGTGCTGAGGTCCCTGTTGATTGTCTGCAGCCTTCTTGTTGGGTCTTCATCAGTACTAACCTGGAAAACCAGTAGCTGGTAATAATTAGTGGGCCATTCCAGGCTGGGAAGTTTCTTGGAGATGTTTCTTACCTGGGCCCCAGGGAGACAACAAACTTCCCTATGGATTGGGTCTGGTCAACTCCTCCTGCAATGAACAGAGACATCTTTGACTAGATCAGGCTGTTCACAGCCCCATCCAACCTGATCTTGATTGCTTCCAATGATGTAGCATCCACTACTTTTATAGGAAACTTGATCCAGTGTTTTGGCACCATCATTGTAAAAAACTTCTTCATTGTATCTATTCCAAATCTACCCTTGTCCTACTGCAACAGGCCCTGCTAAAAAAGTTTATCCCCATCTTTATTATAGGCCCCCTTTAAGTATTGAAAGGTTGCATCATATGAGTAAGAACAAGAAGCAGCAGACACACAAGCAAAAGGGATATTGGGTTGCTCGCATTTGGTTATAGTGAGACAAAACAAGAAGCATCTGCTCAGCTAAATATATAAAGCACACTTACAGTTTTTGACACCTTAGATAGTAATTGTCCTCCTTGCCTATGCATTACAGGCAATGTGAGAGCAAGTTCATTCTCTTAAAAAAAACCCAACCAAACAAAACAAAACCAGAAAAAAAACAAACTCAACACTACTGCAGAATTATTATTTGCTAATAAAACCATAAACTGTGTCATTTTTGTATAGTCTCACTAGTATTATCTACACTTACATTTTGTTTTTGAACCCTCCTAGCATTTTCCCCTACATCTCAGAGACTCATAACAGCTGATCCCTACAGTGTCAGCCACGCCACAACAAAAGTGTAGCTATCCTTTACGTCTTTTTCTGGAAGGTCCAGTTTCTGGCTCTGTTTTTGGTTGGGTTTTTGTTTTTTGGGGTTTTTTTAAAGCAGAGAAAGTTACTCTCTGGCAGCTATCTTTTGCAAAAAGTTTTTCAGAGACCTTTTGAATGCCTGACGAGCCATAGAGCTTTCCACAGAAGAGAAGAACCAGCAAAGCTAAAGGTGAAAGTATTCTAAAGTTACTAGTGCCTCAGTAGATCCAAGGTTTCTCGTGCATTTTCAAAGCACAGCCAGAGCCATATTACTAACCAGAGCCAATTGCTGACATCAATAGTTTCCAAAACTTCTGTGTTCTTTGAGGATAAACAGAAGGAGAGCTCCATGCCAGAGATAAAAGGATTATCTAGAGTTGCTCTCCTTAGCAGAACTGGGGTGAAGGAAAGTATAGACAATTTGAGAACACTTTCAAAAGATACTACCTTTTTTTTCAACCTACATGTCTCCTTCATCACAGCAATGGCTTTTATCTTGTTCTCCATCATCCTGAACTTGCAAAATCCTGCTACAATGAAAAGAGCCTGCTACAGAATATGAGTTGTTAGTTAGTCCTTGAACAAATAAAAGCTATTCCCTAAGAGGTCTGCACTGTGATCCATCTTTGTTCACGTAATGCTTTGTCAGTCTTCTTTTTTCAGCTTTATTTCCTCCTGTTGACTATGCAAAACCACTTAGTTGCATGAACTTTCTTCTTTGCATTTAGTGTCTCATTTTATGTATTAGTCATCATCTTAAAGTCATAAGCGTTATTTTCAGTAGCAAATGTGTGAGTGGTGCTGTAATATGGCTTCCTTCTTTTTTTTTTTTTTTTCTTTTTGTGG
>VXBX01006277.1:186398-220583 GCA_013400415.1 Scytalopus superciliaris | reverse complement strand
TTTTTTTTTTTTCTTTTTGTGGAAGACCATCTATTAATGTTACCCAGTTTTTGCAGAAAGGCAGTGTACATCTCCTCCAGGTTGTAAAGGTTCCAGACTGACTATGTTTTCTGTTTATTGTCAAAAGGCTGTCACCAGAGAGAAAAGCTTGTTTGGAAACAAGTGGACATTGCACTTGTTGGGCAATTGATTTAATGACTTATAACACAGCCTAGGAAGAAAAGAAATTCTGTTTTACCACATCCATTAAAGTTGCCCATTGTCTGTTACCATCCATAGCCATTATTTATTTTTTTTATTTTAAGCTTCTGTTTCCCCTCTAATAAGGCACAAAGGGAGAATCCCATGCTGTTATCAAGTAATATTTTCATTCTGAGATTAAAAGTTTAAATTCCTTTAAAAAAAAGTTCTTTCCCCTCAGTTACTTCTTTTCACAATAAATAATACCTAGTCCCGTATACAAAAGGCTACTAATTTATGTGATGTATTTGAAAGTATGTGATATATAAGCCATGTGTATAACTAAACAGTCTTAACATTATGTGAACAGAAGTACAGAATTTGCTGATTTTAGAAGACTCATAGCCTGTGCAATGATGTTGGAAAAGCCTCATGGTGAAGGAGAGCAAAGGTTAAATTCTTAATAAAGAGAGAAATGCAGGTAGTTAAAAATATTGTGCTCCATGGAGTGTCTATACTCTTGCATAGTTACAGTTTTTCTTGTTCCCTGAGTTGTCATATCAGTCACACAGGGGCAACCAGGAGGAGTGAAGGAGAAAATAAAACAAAAATAAGTCTAAACTCAGATCCTTGACAACTGTTCTTACAAATTTGGCCTGGAAGCCAGCACTGAGAACAGCACAGCAGTCTGCTGTATTAACACAACCCAGATTCTGAAACCACAAAAGCTAATTTTTTTGTATGGTAAAGGAAATAGTGATATTTCATCTGCTTCTACCAGCAGAGGATGTAACCCACTTAATCTAAAGAAGTGGGGAAGTTAGAAGTGACAGCCAGGAAAGCAAAGGCAAAAGACAGTATTTCATAACAGAAAAACCATTTATAACATGCTGAGTATACAGGCAAGATACATTTATTGATAAATTTAACATTCAGAGAAGATGCTGTCATAGTGTACCTTGATACGTTTAAAGGAATTGCAGAATCTGAGCCTATTTGTATAGAAATAAATTTATTATGTATATGTGATTGCAGCGATTTAAATTCTGATAACTTGGAATACCTAAAGTGCAGTTGTTGGGCTGCATGAGTAGTTTCACTACAATCAACAGTAAAGTTAGAGCAACCAGTTATGAAATAAAGGATGTTTCAAGCGATTGCAAGTATCAAAATTTTGTCCTTAGGCAGTAAAGAAGAAGGAAACTTGATACCACAAGAGAATGCATCAGCACTTTGACTGAAGCAGAGAACAAAAATGACTCAGTATGTTTAACACCAGAAGGTTAAATGGCACCAGGTCTATTACCACTGCTCAGGATTGACATCAGAAGATTTGTAACATCAATTAAAAATCTAGCAACTTGTTAAAATTTCAGGTAAGAAAGATGGGTGAAATTAGATAGGTAGGTCTCTTTTTAGGTACCTCTAAATCTTGGGGAGGATATTATCAGTTTTCTAGATTAACATTTGAGATAAAATGTGTCAGTGAAATATAGAAAGAGAATTATGAGGCACTTGGTGATACTTCCAGAGGAGATATAATTGCTGCTTATATGATTATTGCTTCAACTGATGAAGCTTAGCATGATAGTACCTCAAGAACAGCAATGTTGAAAGCAAGAGATGAAAATATTAAATATCACAGAGATACAATAGAAAGAAATAGAGATAAAATGCATATTGGACCATGTATTACTTCAAAGTGACTAAAAAAGCAAAAGTTATTATAATATGCTGATGAATTTCAACAAGAAAAATGAGAGGTCTTTACAGACAAATTATGTGTGAAACATATATCTTAATTATTTAGAAAATACTGAGCTGTATTTTTCAATCGTGCAATTCAGTTTTTGCCACATTATGGCCTTTTCCATAAGTCTTTGCAATAGAAAATATGATGTTCTTTTATGGTGTTTATATCACAGTTTATCTTCTGACTCATCAACAATTTGTAAGGTATCTTTATACAGACAAACATTAATTGTTTGTTCCAACAACTGGAAAAAATAAATTCCTTGTGGTTTGTTCTTGTTCTTCACCACTGACTTATTCAACACTTTCTAATGTCTTATATAAAAAAGTATATCTCCAGAAGAGATCATCACTCATCCCACAGGCCCACAGAAAATGTGAGATTTACTTTACTGGAGCAGATTATTCCCTAAAAATACAGAAGACACTTAATTTAATCTTTGAGTGAAAAACACCATCAGAAAACATCTATTTCTCTAGCTATACAAAGAACCTACAGTAATTATCTTGGATGGCAAATAATTAGGTATTTAGGGGAGATAAATCACACAGAAAGCATATGAAGTTTTAATGCCCTTTCTTGTCAGTATATATGTACAACAGGGACAAATGCAGTATAATATAATGTTCTCTTTTACCACAGAGAAGTTCCAAGATGTCTCAACAATGTATTGCCAGCCTTTTCCTATGTAAACTCTTACTTTATTCTGTTTTTCTTCTAAGCATTCCTGTGAAATTATATTTTTTTTTTCCATAGTATTAATATGGCTTTCCTGTTAATCTGTGACAAAGCATGAAATTTAATATTTTCCCCATGACAAACCCATGAAATTTATCAGCATAGCCCATGCTTTATACAGTGAACTGTTTATAATCTATGGTGGTTAAAAGCAAAGGAAGTTAAAATTAATGAATAAACATGTAGAATTTTTCTCCCTATGGTAGTTTTATTAATTACTTTTGTGTAATAAAAGTTTTACATTATTCACAAAACCTTCTCAAGCTGCAACCACAGCCTTTGTCATGGTACTGTATGTCATTAATATTCAACTTGATACTAAGCAAGCAACTAATTCTGAATGAAAATTCAAGAATAAAAGAAAAATATCATCTTTGATCATTTAAAGTAGCATGTCTTTAAGATGGGATTCTTCTGCAGCCTCCAGACAGTCCTCAGTTGTCATAGGAACTCACTGCATTCCCTGTGACTACCAGTTCTTTTCTCTTTCATACTATTAGCTATTGTCAATTGCATAGGTGACTTCAAGTATGGAAAAAGAAAAAATATTCCAAATTGCATGATTGTCTTAAAGGACGTAAGAATGAAGAGCAATCATTCCTTTAGCTGCTCTTCAGCACTGAATGGGTCTTCCATCAGTTTCCACTGTTTTCTTCTCAAATCATGAAGTCGGTATGGCCAAGTAAGTACTTCAAGATCTGGCTTTCTGAACAAGGGCAACTCTTATGAGGATTATTGAAAAGCTGCCAGCACATTTTCCTGTCTCCGCTGCTGTATCTTTTTTTGTTTGTTTGTTTGTTTTGGGGTGTTTCTTTGAGGGGTTTTTTGTTGGTACAGTCACCATGCACATGTTCATCAGCTTGGATCTCTTTTTCAACATTTTCCTTTCTCTTTCGCAGTTCTTTCAGCAGTTTTAGTCAGTCTTGCATTTATAAATTATCTTCTCAACTGATGAAAGCAGGGAGATTGTAAAAAAACTTATTTGGAAATGTGAAGGAAGCAGGAAAATTAAGTGCATGTTCTTAAAGTTAGACCTAGGGTGTGGCTGTATTAAGCTCTCCTCATCATGACCATATAAGTCATTGAGAGTGACTAATCTGGATTTGGACAGCTAAATTTTAGACATATCACTGGCAATTATGACTTTCACCTTTGTTGCCTATGTCACATTTTGCACCTGTCCCTAAGGCTTTGAAGCACTGAGCACCAAAGTACTTAAGTATCTTCTAAAAGCCCAGATTTTGTCTGCAGTCTGTCATTGTACTCAAAAGTTGCCAAGATCACAATATTTTGCATATATGCATAGTTTACATATGTAATACTCATTTCAGTTGAAGCATCTGATTACCCTAAAATTCTGCTTAATCTAATTTTCCAGCTGGGCTGAGGTCAAGTTTCTAATCCAAGGGCCAAGGCTGTACTGGCAGCTTAGGCAGTGGCTGAAAAGGAAACTTCACTGCATTTCTCACATCTTCCCAGGCCGCAGAATTTGATGTGCAATAAAGCCAGAATAGGAAACTCAGATTTCAAAGGAAAAATGCCTCGAACTTTAAATGGTTTTTAAACATTTCTACATTATTTATTTTTTCCTTTTAGAAATAGGATATAAAAATGCCTTCTGAAATGCAACAGAACACTCCTCATTCACCCTGACTAATGCTTATACACATGCATAAATCAAATATACTTTTGATAAAGTGTCTAAAATTTATTACAAAAACCTCCCAGACAGATAGAGAGAGAGAGAGAGAGAGAGATAGATAGACAGATAGATGAGTGTTGTCTTTAGGATTAAAAAATATCATAGCTCTCATGTTTTTGCACCTCTTGCATGTACACACACACACAAACAGACACACAGTTACTGCTCAGTGCTACCACTTCCCTCTACCGAATGAAAACCATAGTACTGCTCAGCAACAAGGGTAATTTCATAACGTTTCTTCCCTTCTTTAGCAACACTGCACAGCATCACTCCAATTACATGATCCTTGCTGGGAACATATCCCTGGCTAAGGGGCAAACCTGACACGGGAATAAAGATCAGTCTTACTCTAGTGATTATGAGACTGTATTCAACTCTATGTTTCATTTTAAGCAAGAAATCTTTATGAATTAAGGTAGTTCTGAGTAGAGTCTTATAATTAATTTCTTTCATTTTAAATCAATGTCTAGGGTAAATGTAATTTTGGTACACAGAATTGCTAACAATACATACAAACACTGAACACAACAAATAACCAAGTTGTTGTACATAAATTCAAGCTCCCCACAGCTTGTCAAAGGCCTATTTAAAGATGTTCAGACTCATAGGCTAGAAGCTAACAAATTCAGGTAAGAAAGTAAAATCAAGTATTAGAATCCATATTAAAGATGTAGCCTGCAATTTGTGTGCTGAATCAACTGAAAGTTATCGAGGACTTGATGTTTCCTGATCTGCTAGGCAATAAGTGGATTAAATGAATTTATAAATCATGTGAAGGTGTGAAAGATTTTATATAAAGAACAGAAAAATTAGAAACTGATGTTCCTACAAAAGGAGAAAATTGTTGGCAGGAAATTTAACCCAGGCAGAAAATGTAACTCTACAATGTCATTCAAGATGCCTTGTGCTCCCCAAATAAAATCACTCCAAAAGGAGCTCTCATTTTAATTTTACTTAAAAAAGTAAACCTCATACAGTGAAAAAATTAAAAACTTGATCTATAAATAAATTACCAGTAACTCCACTAAGCAGGGGTGGGGGAGGGTACAGCAGGCTTTACACGAGCCAGCAGCATGTCTGGGCAGTACTGAAAGCTGGGCTGTGTCTGCAGACAATCCCCTCCCTCGCCCAGCTGGTGATGCTTTGCCTGATGCTCCCCTTGATATGGTTGCCCCTCCTGGCTGTCAGGGCACTGCTGACTCATATTCAACTTCACATCTCTCCAGGACCCCCCGATCCCTTTCAATGACACTGCTTTCCAGCATCTCATTCCCCAGTCTGTCTGTACATCCAGGCTTGTTAAATGTTAAGAAGCAAGATAGCAGTCATGCTAGGACTTAAACTTGCATCTCCCAGGACAGTGCTGCAATCATCAACTTACACTGGTTTCCTAACAAAAGACCGAAGCCCATAACCTTTCAGCAATGGTGAGGAGTTCTGCCTGCATAATGAAGAACATAAGATCATGACCCACAATCTTTCTTGAGACACTCTGATTATAAAAAGGATAGCACATTTGGCCACAACTAATTACAGCGCTCAATTGCCCTGGAGAACAGATGTCTATCACCAGCTTCCACAAGTAATTGACAGTGAATGTTTTGCAAATACCGTAACAGATGAAGTGCATTTGCATGTTAGGAGGCAGGCTTCAGTAAAAAGTTTAAAATAATAAGCCTACAGAAATCAGTATAGGTACATAAAAAATTCTAAGACCCAAAGCCTTCATGATCAAATATATTATTCACTGAAAATATAGTCCTTTCCTAGCTCCAATAATGTGCATCTTAGTGTAAGGCTTGGCTGTTAAAGTGGAACAAATGCTGCTGTTGGCTGCACTTGCAGGAAATCTGCACCTATAGTTTTTATAACTATGTCATATACCACTTAGTTTTTCCCTCTGATTAAATACAGAAAGCAGTAGAAGCTCTAAGTAATGTCCTTGACCTGGCCTTGCACACTTTCGGGGATGGGCATTCTGTACCAGTGCCTCACCACTCATTGTAAAAATCATCTTCCTCATGGCAAATCTAAAGCTTCTTTTTCAATTTAAAACCATTGTCTCTTTTCCTGTCACTACAGACATTTTCATCTTTCTTATAAACCCTCTCTATGTTCTGAAGCCAGCAATAATATCTCCACAGAGCCTTCTCCTCTCCAGGCTGAACAACCGAAGCCCTCAGCCTTTCTTCACAGATGAGCTGTTCCAGCCTTCTGATCACTTTTGTGGTCCATCTCTACACCCACTCTAACAAGTTCCAGCCTTTCTTGTGCTGGGGACCTCAGAGCTGGATGCAGCATTCTAGGTGGGACCTCTCAAGGGCAGCATAGAGGGGGAGAGTCCTCTCCTTTGACCTGCCTGACACACTGCTTTATGATGCCGCCCAGGATGTGATTTGCTTTCTGGGCTGCAAGAGCACATTGCCAGCTCATGTCCAGCCTCTCATCCTCCAGCACCCTCAAGATTTTCTTAATCAGTTCACGTCCCAGCTGTACGGATACTGGGAATTGCCCCAACCCAGGTGCAGGACATTGCACTTGGCCTTTTTGAATCTCATGAGGTTCCCATGGGCCCAGCACTCAAGCCTGTCCCTCTGGCTGGCATCCCATCCCTCAAGCAAATCAAGCACATTATCCAGCTTTGTGTCATCTGAAGACTTGTTGAGATTGCACTCATCCCACTGCCAATTTCACTGATGAACATGTGAAGTAGTATTAGTCCAGTACAGACAGGAATTTAGCCAAAGAAAACTAAACCACAAATTATTTTAAATTCTACTTGATTTTCCTACTAGGTATTTAGTTAATTCATTTTACCATTTTGGAAGATATAATAATTTGAAATTGTCTTTAATTCTATAAATTCTGTTATTGATCATCTTAACATTTAAACAGTCATTTCTTGAAGAAGCTGCTTTACCTGTAAGCAAAATATATCAATATTGTCAAATTCTACACTGCAAAGTTTACTAATATATTAAAAAATGAGAAAAAGCAGTTTGAAAAAAGAAATCATAAAGATTAACAGGGGGGTATACAAACTCCATTTGAAAGTCTTTCAGACTCATGAATACAAGCCACTCATGGAAGAGTTCTTTGTGAGCAAGAAAAAGAGCCTCATTAAATACAAAACCAGGAAAATAGATAAACTGAGAATCAGAGATGGACAAAGAATTTGACAAAACAACAGAGAATGGGAAATACTGACTGGAATAGACAAACAAAAAGCAAAGAGAAAAAAGGCATGAACACTGGCGCCTCAGTTCATTCCTGATGCACCATTGCTGTGCTGGCGAAACCATACTGGTATCAGGGGTTATCAAACTCTTCCAAACAACAGCAAGTCTGGACAAACAGAGGTTGGAGAGAAAAAAAAAAACCCACAAAAACAATAGAGTGAAAAGAACATAGCAAAGGTGAAGCAGGCATGAGCACTGAAGAAGCAAGAACAGAAGAACAGTCCTGCCTTCTGTGCCCTCTGCTCTGCCAGCACTGCCCTGCTGGGGCAGAGAGGGAGGTGCTGCAGTGAGGGCAGAAGGGTCTCAGGGAAGAGGGCAGGTAATGCTCTGCACTAGAATAGTAAAGACTGAAGCGCACTAAAGTATGCTCAAAAACAGGTAGTAAAAAAAAAGAACAATAGAAAGTTTTTTGTAAGCAAATACTGCCAGTAGATGAATACACTCCTGTCACACTCCAGGATGCCTAGGTGCTTTTTAAGAATAAATGTAATCATTAGTATGCTGTATTTTGTTGATTTGTTTAGTTACTAAGAAAACTGTATTGCATAGATATTCTTTTCCTGCACCAGCTAAAATACTGAAATTTTCATAGTAACTTCAAACAGAAGAGCCCTTTATCTTCTGCTTTGTGGACATCTATACCTTTGGCCACTAACTTGGGAGACCTTTGAAGTCAATGAAAAAGCAGCTGAATGAAAATCACCTTTCCTGTTTTAGAATTTTGTATTATACAGGTACATGGTGATGAGCCCTGGAAACAACATTTTACAAAATCTTTACCTTAGGTTTTTCCATGCAGATGTGGCATATACATTGCATGCACAGTAACTGCATTTTGTTGACATTTAAAGCAATTTTACCAGTAGCCACTATTTTGAATATGCCATGAGATACTTATATGGAACACTATCTTATTAAAAGAATGATGTGGAAAGAGATTAAAAGACCAAAGAGTCAAGTACAACATTCTGACTCAGATAAAACCCAATTTTGATTTGATAGGGTGAAATAAAATATAAAGATTTAATATTAGGAAGACAGATATTATACAAATTGCTTTGTTGATATTTCATTTCATATAAAGTACTGGCCCATCTAAAATACCTTAACTGTTCCAGTTTCTGTAGTTATCTATCACTTGAAAGACAGGAAGTTCATGTGACTTAATTACTTAACTATAAAGCAGTTCATCAATGTTCCAGTGCACTAAAGAGCAGTTGCATGCTTAAATTTAAGCACCTTCTTAAACTGTTTCTCTGATTCTGTGAGACAAGTGACCTAAAAATGGTGGTGCTATTTTGATACCTTGTGAGGACATTAAGGAAGAGTTTGTTATATAAAATAACCTTGCAGGAAGTTATTTATATACAAGCTAATTTTATTCAAAGTACATTGAAGGACAGACAAAAACTGCTGAATTACAAAACAGCAGACTTTTATCAACTATGAAAAATTGTCACAGAAGTGTTCAGGGACTTCGGTCATTCTCACAGGACTTCTTTGCAACTTTTCTAATTCAAATATACCTTCCTTAAAATGGTGACCAGATGTGTATTCAAGCTGCATGTACAAAATAGTGTATCCTGGGTTTTTTTCCTATTCTTATCTTAATAATGTTTAACATGTATTTTTTTTTTCTTTTTTTTTTTTTTTATACTACTGAGCACTTGGCTGATAGAAAAAAAAACTAGTAGAACTTTAAATAAAATGCTTGGCATGTAACTTGACATATTTAGAAAAGATTTTTACAAGTCTTACTGAATGGACAACTCATGTTTGTGTTAAAAGTGACATATTCCTAATATCTTCTACCTATGTGCAACATTCTGTGAAACTGAACTTGTGAACTTTCAGCTGGAACCTGGAATTAAGACATAGCCCCTGATTAGAATATAGAAGGATTTGGATCCATAGAGGATGGCAGGATTTAGATGTCAATGCCCTGGTTAATCTAGGAACACTCAGAATGCCTTGTGCTTGGCCATGTAGGTGGAGTAATATCAAACTTCATTTCTCCTTTTCTGTTCAAGAAGAGTAATAATTTGTTAAGCCTGAAGACTAATAAACCCAACTATACAAAATGGCTACAAATTTTAAGGAAATGCGAATTTGCTTGAGGATCTTAATTAAACTTCAAGTTTTAGGGAAAATAAAATTCTGTCACGAGGTGTTTCAAGATGGACTTCTTTACTGGGAAAGCAATACTGCTTGCCTTCTTTTGTTCCCATCAAGGAACAAGTGCAGCAATGCTAATAAACTGACTCTCTTCTTCATGATTTTTAGAAATGTTACATGCATTAGAATAACAACTGCCCAACAGATGACTTGCTTTAATATTCCATTTTCTCTCAAAATTTGTGCATAATATTAAAAGTTGAAAAAAATTCTGCGCAGTTAAACAGTTTGTCATTATTTTAATAATCTGCATTTCATATAAGCTAGTCTCAAACTCATGCTACAGCCAAAGGGGGAAAATATTTCCCATAAACTTTTAGCCTACAGAAAAATAATTGGTTTGCGTTTTTAAAGAAACTATTTCTTAGAAGTCTTTCTCCATCCATCTTATTAATCTCCCATTTTCTGTGCATACAATGGCAGTGAATAGAATTCTATTTGATATTTTCTTTTGTGTGTGCTCTACTTCGTCTGCAAATACAGGTATGATAAGATGGAAGTCTCAGTATTGTGACTGCTCTCAATCCTGCCCTGACAAACAGCTTTCCAGACCCTTTTTTATGCCATGAGAAACAGTGAAGTAATTCAAGGTTTCTATAATATACAAACAGACAGAATAATAGTATACATTAAATATGGAGGAAGAAGAAAGTTTACAGCCCACTTCAATCTCTGTTGTCAGTGTCATATGTATTGTTCACTTATTAGGAGATGATTCACCTTAATAATATTTGCATTTGACATTACTTGAGTGTTCAGTGTCTTGAAATGCAGAATTATGTTTTCTGAAGCACAACAAAAATATAAACTCCTTTTTCTTTATATATTTGTGTCTTCAAATATCTATGTGCTTTGATCATAAGAATGCCAATTCAAGTGCCATTAGCCATTTAGACATAGTCAAGAGCAGGAGACCATGAGCTCTTAAAGTCATCACACAATCTGTTTCAATCTATTTACTCCATTCAATCAGATACAATAACAGAGAACTGGTTATGCTTGAAATATTAGTATAATGAAATAAATAACCCATTTCCAAAGCATTATTTTTTTTAGATATTGAATATATATATGCATCTGAAGTATCACTTAAAAGAAACAGTGTTTTTGGACTGTACCCCACTGGAACTTTTCATATAATAGCTACATTTTGCCTTGAAACACAGTTTCAAAAACAGGTTGAGCATATTTTTCTAGCATGTGAACATCCACAGCAAAGTGCCACCTTCAGGTTATGTAAAATAAAATGCCAAGACCATTTCCTTTTAGTGGAAGGCCACCAGCTAATCAACCCACATTAACACAGTGTGTAATTGAGTTTCCAACGTTTAGAGACAGGTCCTTACACAAACGCATTACTTACAAAAGTGTCATCAATAATGAAATCTAGACACAGGATGAAAGCCTCCAAATTAGCAGCATGTCACTTAGGACTTTTAATCTACTATTTTTGCAGCCTCCCTCCAGGAGCTCTTCTTGCCTGCTGTAATCAGCACCAGAACTATTCACTTGCTCCCTGCTAAGCTTTTATCTCCATGAAGTGAAGGTGACAATGAAACACTCTCCTTCAAGATCCTCCTGACAGCATTCCCACAATGCCTGCTGGACTGTTTTGATCCCATCCCATATGTCCACAATTTAAGCAGCACTACAGCTGCCTGTCTCTGAATTGTATCATATCACACTGCTGGGCACATTCGTGTGATACCTGAGTTCCAAAGTAATCTTCTCAGCCTATTTCAATTTTCACGTTAAAGAGCGTGCTGCCTGGAACTTGATGATTGCAGGTTTGTGGGGACAGGATCAAAGAGAGTAAGATGCTAGCAGGGAGTCAAGAGTAATAACATTATTCTGCAGACATAGCCAGTTTTCTCTTCTTTGAACGAATTCAGTCATCTACGACAGCACCAATGTAAACATGGCCTTGCAGTTACATATTACTGCAGATACATTTGAGTACATTTCTTATGTGTGATTGCACTCAGGAAAGCAATTTATGAGAGAGCTGGTTTTATCTTTCTCTAATTGTAGCTCTGGAGGGGCTGAAGAGTTAGGAATATCTTCACAATATATGAAAAGGTAAATATATGATAACTTACTTGAGCGATAACACTATCAATTATTCCATCTGCTGATTACAAACTATGAACACTGAAGAATCAATTTATTTTTCACGGCAATTCGTTTTCATAAAGTGACACTAACTGTTCTTTTTTCCCCAAAATCTGTCAAATGTTCTTAGCTCACATTACATCAGCATTTTAGTAAAATTACTGATGGTTAATAATATAAATGATAGTTCTTCGACAGTGAAACACTCTGTCATGTCATAATACTAGCTAGTGAAATCCATGTTCATTTACAAGTTGATTTTCTATTCAAGAGAAAAATATTACCAAGAGACACTGTAGCCTCCCCTCAAAATTTTAATAGAAAAATATTTGATAAATAGCATATACATTAAGATGTTCTATTTCATCGGGCAACAACTGATATTTATATATATTTTTTAATGTTTAAAAAAATCTAGCATAATAAACATTCTTATCAATTACATAGAGTACATAGGTTTTGAACTTAGTCTTCACCACTGGTTGTGGGACTATACTAGGGTGGGCAAGATCCTTCATGAGTGAGAACCTTTATGTCCTTGGTACCACGTGGACAGGTGTAAACAAGAAATATTTTTCTCATGTTTTCTTCCTACAGTCAGTGGTCAGTAGAAGGAATATAGACCATAGAACCTTGACTTTATCCTTCCCCAAAGTGGCTACTCTGCCTGCAGTGACAGTGATGAGGGCTGAAATATTTTCCATACCCTTCCTTTTCATTCGGAGAAGAAGGAGAGAAGCACAAGAGGAATCATACATGGATAAATTTCCAGGGCAAATTATTGGATCACAATTAAGGACCAGGTTCTGACATCCTTCCTATTTCATTCTCCTCTTTCTTACTTCATTCATCATAAGTACCACCATAATACCTAATAATCTCTCTGGTATGTTAAATAATATGATTAACAACTCTCAAGTATTCTTCTCTTTTCAAGACAGTGAAGATGGGTGGTTTATATTTGGAGATCTTTTACCTTACATGTATCTTTATCCATTGATGAATCTATGTAGTTTGAGAATATGGATGATATAACTAGGAAAATAACTGAAGTGTCAAAACTGTCTGAAAAATGTGGAGGAAAAATCTGAAGAATGGGAAGTGAAAGACTTAAGGTGTCTGTCTCTGAGACATGTAGCTGTATTGTTACTGTTGAGATCCTGATACTATGTAACTGCATGAATTAATACGTCAGTATTACAGCTGTCATCCAAAACTAAATGGACTTTTGTTAGTGATGGGGTTTGTTATGTCAAGGTATCATTTTAGCATTAAGATATGGGAGGTAAAACAGGAAGTAAAAATCATAGACAGAAAAATAAACTGCATTTTTTTTTCAGTATCTTTGATTAATGTAGCTTGGCCATTTACCCTGCATTCAAAAAAAAATCTCTTTAGGTTATTTAACAAAGTAACAAATATGTGGTTACCTGAAAGCTTATTTGGACTAATTCTTTATCCCTTCTGCTTTTCATATTTTCTGTCTAGCTAGGTTTGCATGTGGTGTCAATTATTGACGTAGAAGTGCTATTTATAGAGACTATTTCAAAATCAATTTTTTTTTTTTAAATCAGAATTAGATCTTGAGAACTTGAACGTAAGGAAAAAAAAGGAAAATGTGGGCATCTAAAAGCTGGTGCTTTGAAACATTCAGTGTCAGTAAGGGCAAATTTTTCAAAAAAGAAGATAACACAGAGTAAGCAAATAATGGTAACTAATAGTTTTATGAATGAACCCACCACTACTTGAAAATCAGAATTTATACACTAATAGCTAAAGTCTCTGATTATCCATGCATGTATGCATCCACATTCAGAGTGAATCAAATATACTAAAATGTATTAAGAAGTTTGATTATTCTGCTTCTACTAATATTTCACTTTCCTTATGCAATTCTTGTTTCTTATTCTACTTAAACTTTAGCAATTCTGTGTGCCCAGTTTTTACATCAAAGAAGCTTGCACTTTTCCAAAAGATACGAAGACTTTTTGCTTAGAGGATGTACGGCAAGAAGAAAGAAGATAACGAAGTTGCAGTCACTCCAGTTGTCTAACATTCTGGATCAGATGTACCTGGGTGTCCTAAAAATATGTTCAAAAGGGCTTTGCAAACAACTGTTAAAATATGAAGTCGTAAGTTCTATTTTAATTTGAAAGGCAAACTAACTCAAAGAAGAAAGTTACAAGTTTTCTCTGGTCAGACAGACTACTACAGATGTTTTTCAAACTTACTGCTTTACAGAGGAGACACGAAAATCTTGTTTTCAACGGCAAGGATATGTAACCTTATTTGTCAGAGCACAGCTGCCTGTCTTCTTAGCAAGAAGTTAGGCTGGAGGTGATCTCTCATGCAAATTGACAGCCATGTGTTATGGGGACTACTTGCACTATATTAAATAGTTAGGACTTGAAAGAACTACTGAAAGCCTCAAAACAGATGCCCTACCTAAGCAATATAAATGGATATATATAAATAAATCTTTAGGCAAAATTTCTATGTAGTTTGCATTAAGATGAAGCTGGATGTTGCACATTTTTATTGCTTGCTTTTTGAGAATCTTCCCTACCTAGAGGAATTGAAATTTGCAAATGTCACAGTTTTGCAAGACCCTTGAAGAAACAGTTGTAATTTGAGTGTTATGCAATGAGAAGCATGTCAATGGCAAACAAGAATGCATAAAATAATACATTATTATATCAATATTATATCAATAATAGTTTATTGATTTCAATGTAATGTATGAGTTAAAGATATTAAAATGTAGTGGAAAAGTCTGTTAACACTTCTTTAAAGGTAAACAGTAATTCAATTTTCTTCTTCAGGAAGTAAAAAATGCTTGATTCTGAGCAATAGAGAGAAGGAGACCTTGACGACAACATCACAGAGGCCCTGATGTAAAAAGTCTCCATGTGTCTGCTCTGCCCAGTCAAGAACCCAAACAACACCTCAAGGAGACACAAGATTGTCATGTGCCCTTCAAAGGGGATTGAACTGAAAACAAAAATAAAATCCAAATACTGACCATTTTTTAAAAAATTAGCTATTCAGCTCTTTTGAGATAAGACTAGTTGACAGATGTTTTGGGGTGGGATCTTTGAGGGGAAGGGGAGTGGTTTTCCTTGTTTGTTTTTATTTTTAGAAAATAGGAGTTGGACTCGATGATCCTTCTGGGTCCCTTCCAATTTAGCTTATTCTGTGAAAATACATAATGTCATGGTAAAGAAAGCAGATCTCATCCAATTTTCTCTAAAAGGTTGATGGATTAAAAAACTAATGTAAATGAATATCATGAATGTAAATCTAAGTGAGGTTGGTAATTAAGTATATCTTATTGGTATTCTTATCATAATTTTGTCTATTGTAAGTGAAATAATTTCACGTATGATAGAAATAGGTACATATCTCAAATTTACTTCTGCCTTGTTAACAAGTTAAGATTTTTTTCAGATTAAACAATCCTGATTAATATTTCAGTATATACGAACAAATGCATATGCTTCTATGCGTAACAGTAGTATTGACATTGAATACCTCTCTATTCATCAGATCAGATTTTAGCACAAAAGAAACAGGCAAACTATTAGTTGACACTAGTGTAGTCTGTCAATATCAACATTGTGATTCTCTGCAAAAGTGGTGTCAGACACCTGGTATTACATCTGGGAATGGGATATCTGAATTCAGACACTAGGGTGTCTGAAAAGGCATTATAACAAAAAGTTTCTGCTCTCCTATTCAGTTCAATCTGGCAGAAGACAATAACCATGATCTAGAAAGACAGATAAAAAGGCCAGTCAACCAAAACATTCATTGTTGTTTTCCGCTTCACACTTCTAATACATAGTAAAAGTGTTTGCCACTTCTAGTTATTTTCTGTTAAAGACTTGATTTATCTTTTCCATAATTTTTGTGTTGATGCAGTCAATTCATCTGTTTGATCTGGTTCTGGAGTGCTTTATCAGTTGAATTATTCTTTTTTGTTTTCTTTTAGGATCATAGCCTTCCTTTTCATCTGCTGCTACTCTACATCAATTTTTAAGGAGCATAGTTGCTGATTACAGGAGCTGGGAAAATAGAAGCTTCATGTTGCAGTTAACACATAGTTAAGCATTTGTGCAGAATGTTATGGACATGTCTTTCTGCTCTGTTTTCTAAAAGACGACAGTAAAAAACGGTGACAATATTGACTAGATCATTAGACAAATAAATCAGGAGCAAAAAAAGGCAGAATATATTGGAGAACAGGCTATAGTGAGGATGGCTTCTCAAGACTACAGACTTATTCTTACAATTTGCCACTGAGCTGATTTTGGCTGGGGTAGAATTGATTTTCTTCGAAGTCTGAGGTGATAGTTTGGGTATTTTAGTTACTGCTGTTCAGTGCTTACACAGAGGCAAAGCCATTTCAGTTTCTCATACCACTCCCAGTGAGAAAGTAAGAGCTGGGAGGGACACAACTGCGACATCATATATTTGCAAAAAGTGTTTGGACAGACCATATAAATGCACATCATTTTGAGGCAAGGTGTAGCTATATTATGACTAAGCTTATTATGTGGCACAAGGTATTGCATTGCCACAGTGCAGGTTTGTTCTATGTGTTAGAGTAAGTCTGTGAATGAGACCTTAACATATGTTATATGTGGTAGACTAAGTGGCAGCAAGATGCTTCCTCCTCTACAAGCAGTGTTCAGGTAACCCCGTTGCCCTGAGGACAGTCCAACCCTGTATGATTTAGAGAGGAATGTACAGTTCAAGAACTGATGGAATTTAAGGGGTAATTTATGGAGTTTTCTAACTCTATATAACAAATTTATGAAAACATGGTATGGTATTTGCCAAAATTATTTCAGACAGAAAATATCTCCTGTGTAACAAAACTACTGTCTGCAACCTAAAGTAATTTATTGAACTTTTATCCTTTAAAAATGCTAGATCATCCTTTCTTTTATCATTTTTGTATCCAACCCTTCCACCTTTGGATTTGTGAGACATTATAAACTTTGTCCCATGTAGAAGAGAAGATATACTTTTCAAGGATGCAACCTGCAGGAATCTTCAGCCTCTTTTACAACTTTCTGTTTAAGTGCAAGAAAAGTGCCCTTTTCTTTCTCATAGAAACTCACTTTTTTTTCTATCTGTACAAGAGAATAAGTATAGAATTTGCGTGAAACTAGAACCATCACAATGTAGTTCAACTTATGGAGCAGTGGCTCTCACCTTTCGTAGAAACCTAGCAAAGGTTAGAATTTCAAAGCTTCTAAGTAACTTAGAAAACTAAGGGCAATGAATTTCAAAGAAATATAGGTTCTTGGGGGACAAAGTGAATATGTATCTTAGGCAGAAAAATATGAAGTTTTATAAACACACACAGCAGATGATCTTTCAGGGTTCTTTCCAATGTGGATGTTCTATATATGCATGCAAAGACAGACGTACACTTGTATGTATATATAAAGGTCTGCTAATATAAAAATAATAGATAATAAATATATAAAAGCACCTAAGTTAATTACTATTTTATAGTTGTTATGTTTTATTATTAGACAATAATAATCATGCTTTCCTTTTATAATTCTTGATAGAACAGATAGTAAACAATCCTGGCTCAATAATGTTCTAAACACTTTGTGAACTTGGTTTTCAATACATTTAGAAAATATTATTTAGCTTCCTAAGTTACCAGGGAGTTTCTGATTTTTTTTTAAAGCAAAGACATAAAGTACAACTGATCTATATGACCTGAGAACTGGGATCACTGTAATCTCTTCATTTCTGTACTGGTTTAAAGGTAAACTGGCAGGAGAAATGAACCCAGCTCAAGAGAGTTTACAAGTCAGAGTTACAATTTATTTAAAAAGATTAAAATAAATACAATGATACAGAGAAAAAATTGGTTTTAACCCACAAGACCAGATGTATAACCCAGCACCCCGGGGCACAAACAGAATGGTGTTTGTTAGACCCTGTGCTGAGCACCACGTGGTGCCCCTGAGTACAAAGAAAAAGGAAAATCTGTTGGTGAGGATGATAGTCACAGTCTGGTCAAGAGTGGCAGTCGCAGTCCTGTTGAGGTTCTGGTCCTTCTCTGAATTCCACAAACAGTACCAAAAGTCCCCCAAACCCCTATATATGCTCAGGTTCTGGTGGAAATGCCCAGTACCTCCCCCAGGGCAAGGAGTTTCACAATGGGTGATTTAATCTGTGAGTCATAGGGTACTTTGGAATCCTCCGTGATAGTCCATGAGTAGACATGACCCCTCAGGCTGGGTGTGAAGGTGCTAATGCCTCCCCAGAGGGGAGTTATCACAGAACAGTCTTTGGTGTGAAGACAGGAACAGTCCCCTGTCTCACAGGGTTCTTTAACACCCAGACTTCACCCTGAGGTGTCAGGTGTGCCCCGGGCAGCTGCTGCAAATGGTCCATTATTAACTGCTCATCAGAAACGACACAGAGGGTGTAGAATACACAGTTTTGGTTACACCCACACAGTAATAAACTGGTCCTGTCTGTTGTAACTACAAGAGTTTCCCAGTAGCCCTTCAGCACAGAGCTTGTAACAAAACACTTTATGAAAATGTCATGTTCCCATGCTGGTGAATCTATAAAAGGAATAACTACAAAATAGTCCCTGCAATGCATTTGTATTTGAAAATTAGTAAGGCTGCTGAAGAGAAGCTTCTCATATGCAGGGTAGGAAACAACAGAGGGAAGATACTATTTACCAACCTAAGACTGAAAATTCTGAAACCTCTAGTTTGCTGCTCAGCCCCATCCCTTCACTGGAACATTACTGTTCTGCTCAGTCTTTTCCCCTGTTCCTCAGGGCTCAGCTCCTTACTTCCTTTAGTCAAGGCAAAAAACCCTTAAAACCAAAATAAAATCAAAAACCAAAAAGCAAGAAAAGATTGGCACATATAAATATTCTTAAAACAATTGTGTAGATAGGAGTTAGAAAAACATAAAAGGAGCCTTTTCTCTTTTCTTATTGTTCCTCCTATTCACTGATCAAATACTAATGGTTTAAGGACATAATTGCATGAGCAGTGTACAGAGATTACAAGTATAGATTGTATGATAGGATGGTGCTCCTATTCATAAGAACTGCATGCCTACCCTTAACTCTTGAAGGAAGATATCTTCAACGTAGTTCTGTGAAATTTCAGCAGGTAGTTATGACAAGAGTAAAGACATGCCCTTCCACATGGTTTTCTGACTTGCTTTGGTGTGACATTGATAATATTGATGAGACTGGCATCAGCCAAAATGGCAATAATCTGAAAGCATTGGATCAACATATGATCGAAGCCACAGAAACTTGTTTCCCCTTTGAATGTTTCAAGTGGAACAAAATTATTTCATGACCTCCAAATGATCAGAAGTTTAAGATTAGAAATGGCAACCTTGAACTTCTGGAAATGCATTTTTTTAAAATCACAATTAGTCTGGTAATATCAGAAGGTGTTAATGTTATTTTCTGAAAATTGTGTCAGCAGCAATTGTATCTTCAATTTTGAGCAAGGCCAATGCAGTTGCCCAATATCCACTTCTAGAACATTCAAAATGAAAACAACAAGTATATTCCTGGCTCCTGGATGTTGTTGAGAGACCCTCTGGCATAGTGAGACTGAGGCATGCAGAATGAGGCTTTGGGAAGAAATTATGTCAGCTTTGGCTGTTATTACTCAGGATTCTTCAGAGTTTATACCATATTAAGCTAAAAGGTGCTTATGCTGCTGTATGCAAAGACACATGCTCAGTGGTCTTGCCTTTGTCCTCCAGTTTCATCTATACTTCAGATTTTTGCTTTTCTGCCAAAGAGCATGCTTGTCAGTGTGAGTGCTGAGCTGAGAGAAAAGGATGAGAAATGCAGAACTCCCTGAAAACACTACCTTTCTGTGGAGATAATGCCAGCCTCTTCCGTGGACTTGCTTTGCCACTGAAGAAATGTCTTGAAATCTTCCCATTATTTTGACTCCATCCATTTTAAGATAAAACTAACCATACCCCAGAGGTGCCTATTTTTTCCTTCATTGGGAGACTAAATTCACTAGCACAGGCATATCTGTGACTGCTAGATATGTAATGTTAGGAGAGATGAAGACCATCATTAACAGTACAGAGAGACTGATCACAAACTAACTGTGAGGAGATAATGTTTATTGCTACATGCACAAACAATATCAGAAGCCTTTAAAAAAAAAATTTGTAGACATGGATGGCTGATGAAAAACCTGAGTGATCTATGCTTGGCAGCCTATTCTTTACTTCAGGTCTTACTCTCAGGGAAGCTTTTAGTTGCATCCAGCATGATTAAGACTTCCAGTGAATTCTGGTATTCACTCATCTTTTTCCAACTGTTTGTCTCCATAACTTATTTTTTTGCAGTTGTGGAATTCTGCAACTCCCTATGCTGAAACTGATCAAACATGGGAAACTTCCTTACAGCTATCAGAACAGTGCTTTACCTTTGGTGGAACTCCTCTATAATTAATGGATCCAAGCTCTGAATCTTTGAGCCACAGCATGTTTTTCATCTTCTCTCACTTTTCTTGTATCAAACACTATGTCTGGTACACTACCATAATACAACTTCACCTTAACCTTATCTTAAAATATTTTTTAACTCTTAGAATTAGTTATTCTGTGGTCTTCCTCAAAAAAAAAAAAGAATTATGAAAATTAATTAAGGTATTTCATTAAAAAAAATATTTTACTTCATTGTCCAACATATTTACTGGGATTTTTTAGTCTTTTCTCATTACTTGACATAGAGGAACAAAATTTTAGAGTCAAAACATAAGAGTAAGAAAAGACCAATATTATCTCTGTTTTGCCCACGTGGAAACTGGGCATTATCAACAAAGAACAGAGATTGTCACGGTACTATGCCATCTTTTATATTTGATCTATATTTCATATGTATATATGGGTGCATATACTTTTAAATACTATTTTTCCACAAGTCTTTCTTGCGTGAGACACTGTCTATGCACACAATTTATCCAAAGTGGACAATATTGATGCTCCAAGGGGTAAGTGTTTCATAAAGTGAGACAACATACCAAAATCAGAAACAAAAATGTTAATATGTTTTCTAACTCCCTATGCATTAGTGTTTGCTGTCTTTTTCTCTTTGTATATCCCCTAAAATCTGCAGGAAACCCTACTCTTCTGACAATAATCTTTCTCTTAGTTGCCCTTGATATACTCACATAGACTAACAATCCTTGAGCTCTTGAACTAAATCTATATAGATGTATAAAATGATCCAAGGACAGAAGTCAGCTGGCATTTATAAACAAAACATTCTCACTCTCCTCCCATACAGGGTGGCTGGCTCCTGGCTGTCTATTGGAAAACGTTCTTGATGAGGGTGGACCTCAAACCATGTCTAAGACTCTACTAACAATTTAACAGCATGAACACGCGTAAGCCAACGTTGCTTCATTTGCTGATAAGATATAACATTAAGATCCAGAAACAACATCTTGAAAACCACTGCTTTAGATTGGACAACTGTGCTTCTAAAAGCCCAAGACAAGGAAAACCACTGTTGGAAAAGCACATGCACAAGTTACGCAATTTGCTCATTTTGGAATTAATGTTTGCTCCTGATCCTGAAAGTCAGGAATCAGAAATCAAACTCTGATAGTGAAGAACAGCAAGCCTGAAGCTATACTACTGGTTTGGAGGGAAGGGGTATGAAATATGAAGGCTAAAATGACTGTGGATACCTGTTATCTGACAATTTTTCAGCTTTATGTTTATTTTTACTTACTTATTTGTTCTTGCAACCCTTTAAACAGGTGATAAACTACATGTGCCTTTATGTTAGTCTAATGGAGTGGAGCATCACTCCATTTCTCCTTCCTCTGAGGAACAAGAAGTGCTCCCTATAATGCCTTTTTTTTTTTTTTTTAATAATCTTCTAAATTATTTATCAAGTATTTTTGACAATTGGTTTAAGGTGTGAAAGCACAGGGGATGGCTCTGTGGGATACAGCAAAAGCTTTGAAACACCCAGTTCCCCAGAACCAACAGCTTTTATACAAGACAGTTCTGTAGTGAGACAAATAGAGCAGACTTTGGAGAAGACCTCATAAACTTGTTCCTACTGCTGATGGCATTGAACATCCCACAACAGACTCCTTAAACTGGAGGACTCCCTAGAACTGTGAGGCATGAAGTGTTATCAATAACTTTTCTAAAACACTATTTTTTATAGTAACAGTATGAACCCCGAGTGAGTTAGTATTTCCATACTGACACAGATATAAAAGGTGTTCTAGCAAAAAAAAAAAGTTTCTGTATGTTCTGTTCACCCTATCTGATGCACACAGAAAACCTTTTTCTGTGCTTCTTTTATTAAGTGGAGTTCTAATAACAGATCATATTAAGCTGTAACCTACAGAGCAGCTTTCTTTACTTTTCTATTTAAAGATCTTGAATGTCTCATTCCGAGATTCATCAGCCTCTCAATTTCATGATACAGTACACCAGAAAAACTGAATCTCTTGTCTTGCGTTTGTCTAAAATGAAAATATATATATATTTTACCCTAATTCTGACATTTCCTTTCTATTCATAATTCTTATTAAAAACCGCATTGCCTTTGCCTAAAAACAATGTGTTGAAATAATAGCTGGGGAGAATCAAATAATTATTTTTTCTGAGTTGATCATGTTTGTACTAGTGGGAAAGAACTCATCAAGAGGCACACGCCTTTATCTTGTTTATTTAATAAAATCACTTCCTTATCCAACCTACACTTTCTCTCCTGTATTTTGGAATGGTGCCTCTGTGCTTTTATCATCCTCCAGGGTTTAAGTAGATATGATATCTAAAATACTAAGCCAGCTCTCTTGTTGCTGCATGTAGGAACAACTTCAGTAATATCAAGAGAATTACACTGGTTAATAATTTCCCCCATTGATGAAGTATTACATAAATTACTCATACTAGTGTGCAATTCTAGAGTAATTTTTAAAGGTTTAAAGACTAAATTATAAAGAAAACCCTCCAGGAAACTAGCAGTAAGACAGAAAACAAGGGAAAAGAAAAGCAGGAAAGGAAATACAGGAAAAAAAGTAGTATACTTATGAGGGAAATTAGACTGGGGAAGGTGTAAACAGAAAACTGCAAACTGGAATTAGTGAGATCAAAATTAGTAAAGTGAAAAGGAAGGCATAAGTAAAAGAGAGATGTGGGATAGATTTTAAAACACAGGTTTAAAACATAGGTGAAATAAAAGACAGTCCTTTCCTGTGTCTTGTCAAAGCAGTTATGGCAGACATCCTATTCTAATGCTACTCAAGTGCATACCTTTGTCTGAACTGTATTGGGAGCTTAGTTTTACATGCAGAACAATTCTACTATTTTATAATAAATACACATTGGAGTGGTATCTGTCCTTTTAAGTTGCCTGGTTCATCTGCTTCTGGTCCAAGTGCCAGAAAGACACTGTAGCTTGGAACAAGGGGGGTCTAGCTAAAAATTCTATAACATGCTAAGTGTGAGAAGTAAAGTAAAATAAAATGAAGTACAAGTCTAGTGTAGCCCTGCAGAAAGAAAAGGAAACAGTTGTGATAACCTGCAGACTATCAGTATGGTGAATGACATTTTTCAGGAAATTTCCTACACTTTCTGCAATTTTTAGTCAAGAAATAAGACATAATTGCCCTCAATCTTCTGTCTCAGTCCTTAAGACAAATAAATGGTGACTATCTAAAAACTGGTGACAGTGATGTCTTGTCAAATTTCATAAGTTTGGAAATACAGTACAGAACAAAGTCTAGTAGGAAGTTTGCTTTAATACTTTGTGCACTTCCAGGAATGAAAGACAAAACAATTTCTACAAACCAAATCTCATCTTGAAACTGCAGCACAACATATAAATACCAAGAGTACCCTTTCCCCAGAAATCTCCAGCAAAAAGAGAAACAAGTTTTGCTGACACAGCTAGAGACACTTGTTATGTTGCAGGTGTCTGCTTCTGGGCAGTCCAAACTGGTCTTGACTCCTTGGCTGTCTGGACCAGGGACTGAGCAGCATGCCCTGTAGCTCCCTCCTGGTCCCCTGGATGCTGTTCCTTTTGAAATCCAGGTACAGGGAAGGGAATGTAGAGATTAATGGTGTGTGCTTGGATTTCATTCTGAGGTGGAGTTGGGCTGCACTTGCAAACATTACTATGTGCCAACTTTTAGATAGACTAAATATCTGGTATCTGTAATCCTTAACAGCCCATGGCAAATCAAAACCAAAAATCTTCATTAGAAGATTTGAGCACTGGGACAGATTGCCCAGAGAGATTGTGGAGTCTCTCTCATTAGGGATACTCAAGAACTGTCTGGATGCAATTCTGTGCAGTGTGCCCTGCCTGAGTAGGGAGGTTGGACCAGATGACCCATTGTGGTCCCTTCCAGCCTTTCCTGTTCTGTGATTCTTTGATTAGGAACATTAATAGGTGTTATTCTAAAAGGGAAGTTGTCTTTAAACAGAGTATACAAGACTTAAATTTATAGATTGGAACATTAGAGTCTGATTCTTATTGACATGAATGCTCTCATGCTCTTTTTCACTAGTGTAAAAAGAGACTTTAAGCAGGAGTTATCCCATGCTGAGACTTCTTTTTTATCTGAAGAATGCAAAAGGATGAGAGCTTAAATAAGGGTGTATTCCACATTCAAAGTACCAGGTAATTAATAGGTTATTCTTTGTGCCAGCAGGCAGTTACTGACATTGTGTCTTGCCCAGTTCCTGGAAAACAGATTCAGTTATGCCCGGCATTCTGGGTCCATCATTCTTTATTAACACCATCTTGCCTTTTCCATTTCTGATTTGGGGAAACTGAACAAAATAGTTGCACAGTGTCTGACTCATCAGAAGACTTCACCATTTCTGCAACAGATTTGACCACCATATTTCAAGCCCACTTTCAGCTCAGTGTCATCAGAAACATAAGACTGAAGTTGTTTATTCTGGGGGTATTTATTCAGGGCAGGTGCAAGGGGTGAACACAGCAGCCTCCCTCACGCTATACAGCAATTTATAGGGTGTACTGAGTCCCAAAGACTACCTTGTCAGCCTTTCGTACTGATGACAATCAAGATTTTTGTCAGTTTCATATTTGACAGTGGAATCAGAGACTGTAGCAAGAGCAAGGGAGTGAATCTGCGCCTAGGAGGAATCTAAAGACCGTAGGCCACACAACAGTTAAGCTTCATTTGCAGTGTAAGAAAGCTGTGTTGTTATATAGTCTATGTGCATATTCCAGGTTGAGCCCAGAGTCCCATCATAGAAAGAAATGCAGAACTGGTTAAATACAAAGGTTTTAAGGGACCTACATGTTAGCATATCTGTTTTTTCCTGACTGGCACATCAAACCTCTTATTTCTGTTTCTGCTGGGACATGTATTTCAGAAAGACATCTTTATTTAATCACTTATCTTTATTTAAACACTTATTGAGCATCTAGGTAACTTATTCTGTTGGTTAGTGATGATTCACCATAAAAATACATGTTTCATTTTTAGTCTCAATTGACCCATGCTCTGTGTTCAGGCTGTAGGTCTCTAATGTCTTTGATAGATTAAGCTTCCCTACAGTTGGAAGTATCTGCATTTATAGACAATGATTAGGTTTGGTACTGAACCTTCATTTCATTCAGTTAAATTGATTGAGCTGGGTTAGTATCTCACTGTAAAGGCATTTTCCCCCCTCTAGAACTTCTATCTTTTTTTTTTTTTTTGTAGCTCTTTTTAAAGCCATTTCCAATATATCAACTGTGCTTTAAAATGAGTTCATAAAACAGAACAGGGTACCAGTCTCACTAATATCACAGAATATCAAAAATAGCTCTGTACTTCCATTTTTTATTCCTCTTTCTATTTATCTAAGACTCACACTTTTTTCTTAGTCAGTGCTTCACTCCATGGACCCAGTAAAATCTAGAGCTCTGTATTGATTTCTATCTCCTACAGGATGCTTTGTGTCAAAGTCCATGTTGGATATAACCACATTTCACCATTGCAGAATACTTCAAAATCTTTAGCAGTCAACCTAAGTGCATAACACTTTAAAATATGAACCTGTTTTATAGATGACTGCCTGCACAAATACAAGGAATATTTGCCATGTGACTGCACCAGTAATTTTTTAAAATGATAAATAGATTTAATGTATTCAAAAGTTGTGTAGGATATTGAGGGCATATATTTTGAAAACACCACTAGATAATACTTCTCTTTTTCATTATGAAAATATTATCTGACTTCTTGGTATCGTATTCAGTCATATGAGTTGCACAGTGGTATTGAACACTCATTTAACTGATCTGTGAGTGATTTAATGAATCACATTTATATCAGAACAATGTTTGATTAAAATATGATTAATGATCAGTCATGCTGTCACAAAGATAGAGAGACCGTTTTATAGTCCCAGTTCTGTGAAATTTAACAATTTTCCTTTTAAATTTTATTTCTTAATGTACGATGCACACTTTTCCTATAGATATTCAGTGGTCAGACAAGACATTTCTTTATTTCACAAAAAAAGTGTTTATCAGCTCCCAGTTGCACCACATGAAAATTATTTTAGTTTTCCTTCTTTCATTTGATGCTTCCTTGGCAAGGTCACTGGATGCTCTGTGGTCAGTACGATCTAATTATTTTGGTTGTCAAGCTACAATACTGTCTGCACTAGTTCTTTGCACTAGGCAAAGCTCTGGATGGGTCAGATAGGATCTCTCCTTTGTGGGCAAGCAGCAGTGACCACCTTCCCCAAGCCAGTGCTAAGGAGTCAGCATCCCAGTAAGCTGTGTCGTGCAGGGACACCCAATCTGGCTCTGAGTTAGTTAAAGAATTAGAGTTAATGTTGGCATTGCACATGCGAATCTGGAAGGCGCAATTTGCCACACTGCTGCAGCGAGACTGACTCTGAACTAACTTGAAGATGGAGCAGGCATGACTATTTTGCTCTTCATTGTAGGCTTATCCCAATGACCTGTTTTATTTTTTTGATCCAGGTTGGATTCACACTTAGGCAGGAGATGGAACTTTCTAGCTTTGGTGTCTGCCTTAATTACAATGGAAGAAACAGGCAAAAGAATCAAATTGTGGCATATTGCACTGCCTTGAAAAGATTCTACAATGTACTTTAAATGTGGTCTTTTGTATATATTTATAGTACATTTTTCCTCAGCCTGAGTCAATATTACTATTCCATTGTGAAAAACATAAGCAAGAATATGTTTGCTTTTCCCTCACTGACATCCCCCAATTGTGTAAAAAACCAATTCATTACAGTTCTCATTTTTTCTGCTGATAGCTCTAGTACCAGGGAAATACCATTTTTTCATATCAATTCATGTTTTATTAGATTATTTCACTTGTCTCTTATTTTTAGGTTTCTTATTTTTTAAGTTTCTTTCACAAAGGACACTTGACAGGCCTCTCCCTACTCTTTTGTAGATTGATTTGTTTGTGTTCAGAAGCAAAGGCATAAGTAGATTGTGCTTCTAGATAAAGAAACATAAGCAGCACAAAGATAGTATTTTGACAGATTATCTAAAAGTCACTAAAGTTAGGGCAACAAACAAGCATTCTGTTTCAGATTCTTAACCATGTGAGAGAGAAATATATGCTTTAATGACTGTAATCACCAAGAACAGTAAAACTGTTTAGTTGCGGTTTTGTTCTTAGTATTCAGTGCAATTATAAGACACGGTGGTAATGTCAGCCAGAATGACAAGTAGCCAAGAAAGCTCTAATTCTGTTTTTGCCACTATCTGGGTTGGTATATGGGCTCCCAGTCACAAGGTAGGTGGTTGTCATACAGCTCCACAGTCTCTTCAGCCACGGTTTGATGGCATCTGCCCTTCACATCGTACATTTGTATGCCCTTTTGCCACTTTCAAGGATAAAGCAGCACCATGGACTGTTGTGATGTGTGTTTATCACAGGCACTCCACCTCTCTGAGGAGGAAAAGAATCTTAAGGGAAATACTTAGCTTACATAAAATTCAGAAAAATCATTGTAACTTACAATAAAAGAGGACAGTGCTTTAAGCAAATACTATTTGTGATGCCAGATTTGAACTCAACCATTCCCTACTCCAGTTTTGTTGAGAAAAGTAACCCTATAGAGAAAACAGGGAGGAAACACACAGAGAATTATTGAAATGCCACTGCAGGACTATGGAATTAAAAATATTATGTTCTTAGTGTATCACACTGCCAGTTAGCATTACTATTGAAAGATTTATCTTTCACAATTGTTGCAGTGGGAGGAACAAACCTTTAATTGTACTAATCATATATGAAGATGTTTGTAAGATGGTAATTCAGTGTGGACTATTTTAGATTCCTGTCCTTAGGATTTATTTTGTCAAGGGTCCTTAAAGATGCTGGTGAGCTCACTTTTAACTTTCATATAAATCTGAACAAATTAGAGAGTTTTGGACTGGATGACTGGATTCTGATGCCAAATCACCATTTTGTTCATATACATGGCAACATTACAAAAGGTGATGAGGCTTGTCCAGGTCACAGGTGTGGCAGAAGTTGTCTAATTAAAAGTCCATTTGCTAGGAATTGTGAATGAAGAACAGATTCTACTGCACCAGCTTGACTTGCATCTAAACAGTCTAATGAAATCTCTTTCCATGATAAACCTCCTCTGTGAGTAGTATGATTGTCTAGATATTAATTTTATTTTGATATCTATTGCAAAGTGTATATGAGATACAGACATAGCTATAGATAAATCAATGTATTTAAAGTAACAATTTACATTATGGGTATAAAATTATTGTTTCTAGATAATTTGAATTAAAACTAAAATGTTCACTCCAGCTGTAGCAGAAAAATCTTATTTAACTTCCAAGACTCAAAACCAAAACCGTGCATTTGGGAAATACGGCATTACTGATTCAGAATCAAGGTTCACCTTACAAATGGCTCTTGTCCCTAGTAATAATCCTCTAACAACCTAGTCACATTTATAAAGCTTTACTGAAAAAATTATAACATTTCCATTGCATTAAGGACTAAAATGTCATTCTTAGCTGAAAGGATTTAGAATTTGCTCAGTAGAATCCCAAGCCCTTTCAGCTAACCAGTCAGCCTGATTTGGAAGCAATAGGCAACCTCTGGCTGCCTATTATGGCTGGTAATATGATCCATAACCTCTGCACATCTGCACCTAAAGCTGTAGCTGTGATACACAACATGTGAGTTTTCTCAGTAAAACAGCCCCACATCTCCTCAGATCTCATGCAGGTTGTCCAACCCTTACCCACATAACTGGTAGTCTCTTTTGCATTCATCAATAATACCTTTTGCTGGCAGAGCCTCCAGAGGACTGTGGGGTTCTTCTCTGTTTGGTGGTTGTTGTTTTTCAAGGTTACAAGTTCATTCAATCATTTTTTCCATATTTGTGTCAAAATAATCTGTTAGAAAAAGAAGTGTGGTTAACACTTTCCATATAAAATGCTGACAAGAATCATATGAAGTAAATGTAAAGCATCCAGTCTAGCTTTGTGGAATCAAGTCTAATGTTTACTACATTTTACAAAAAAAGGCACAGCAAGTTGTAAGGAGGCAGGGTAGTTTATTTGAGTGCTTTTTATAGGATCTGGTTAAAACACCATTTGAATGAATCACAGGTCTTCTGTTGCACAGAAAACTTCAGGCCAGACCTCTACAGAAAGGTAGAAGCAAAACAGATCTGGGGCTTTGTGTGGTGTACATGCCCCAGAACTAGCAGTGTTCTCCCCTAAGCCCCCACCACCTCTCAGGAGTCAGGAGTGAAGAAGTGAAGCTCAGCCGGGGAAAAGAAGAAATTGAGATGTTTTAAATTTTTCTATTTTTTTTCCCCCTTACTATACCAATCTATTCTAGTTGGCAATCAGTTAATTTTTTTTTCCAAGTCATGTCTATTCTGCCAATTACAGTATAGTAAGGGATCTCACTGTTTCTATCTCCATCCACAAGGAAACATTTACTCCATCTCTTTTCCCTTCAGGCTCTAATGGCAGAAATGCAGCATTTCTTTCAAGAGTTTAGACTGAACTAATCCATATTTTATCCATTTCCCCAGCTCTGTCATGAATGTTCCTTGTTTTTTCCCCTCAGTGTTGCAGCTCCTGCACAGCTGCTCAGTTTTTCTGGCACTTCCATCACTTGGATTTGTATAATTTCCTGTGTTTTCACCCAGATCCCAACACATCTCTTATGTTGTCCTTTAGAACAAGAAGGAAGAAGAAATTTGAAGAAAACCTCATTGTCATGTGTGTCTTAGGTGAGGGGTAGTCACTTCTAGAGGTCTTTTCCAACCTTAATCATTAGTATGATTCTATTTGGCTTTAGTCAACTGTTTGGTTTATTCAGCTTAGACTGGGGGGTTTTTACGGGCTACATGGGAGTGACAAGACACATCAATAATTTCCACTCAGACCTCTTGCAAAAGCCCTCTGGCAACTAAGGAGATGGCTATACATATCCAAGAGCCCGAGGAACTGAGAGATCATTGTGATGAAAGAATGAAAAGACAAATGAATAAGGCCAAAATCAGACTTCAGAACAGCACTTTAGAAGACTGACATTCATCACCTCCACACTTGCTGCCAAGTCTTAGTTCTTGGTCATTATCTGTCATTATCACTATGTATCTAAGTAATTAGTCCTTGACAGCCTGGCTGTATACTCACCATCAGTATAGGGCGCTGCTGTGGCTGGCAGTGAAGGTCACAGCCCCCATGGCCATAGTCTTCAAGGCTGGTGTGGCCAGGCTGGAATGATTTCAGTGGAGAAGGCCCGTACTGAAGTGGGTGATCTTTTTCTTCTCCATTTTAACTCTTTCATTGTGAATGTTTTTCAGTTTTTCCCCAAAGAAAGTGTGAGGATCTCAACTGCTTCCAACAAAGTTGATCATATCTTCCAGATAAGTACTTGTTTTAGTTTTCATCCCACTCATTCTGCAAGAGTACTGTGATTACACCAGACTTTTTTCCCGGTTAACCTGATTACTCTACATTCTTTTTTTTTTCTCCTGACTCGCAGACTGCTTGAACGTGTATTGATGTTTACTGTGGTCTACTGTTTAATGGAGACAGAAGTCCTTATTTACCCCTTTTTGTTATGTGTCTTTTATATATTTGGGCCCAATTTACTTGTAGTAGCATTACTGTGCTATAAATGTTTATACCCTGTTTCCTGTTAGACTGCTTAACGTGTTTGTCCTGCTTTCAGCTGAGATAAGGTTAATTTTCTTCCCAGTAGCTGTTAAACTGTTTTGTTTAGTATTTAGGATGAGAATAATCTTGACAAAAGACTATTGGTTTTGATTGCTGCTGACCAGGGCTGACACTAGGTCAAAGACTTTTCAGTTTCTCATGCCACCCTGCTAGTGAGGAGGTTGAGAGTGCACAAGAAACTCTGAGGAGACACAGCTGTAACAGCTGACCCCAACTGACCCAAGGAATGTTCCATACCTTCTGGTGTCACGCAGAGCAACAAAACTGAGGTGAGTTGGCTGTGGGATGGGGGTCCACTACTCAGGGGCCATTGTAAGACCCGAATCCCAAAGCCCAACTGCTCAACCAAGAGTTTTATTTTTAAAAAATATTCAAGACTCCAAAAATTCACTCACTGAACTTTTGTAGAGCCTTTGGTTCTTTAACAACTTAAGACTGTTTAAAGAAAAAATGCTGCACATGTTTTTGCAGGATATAATTTTAATTTTTGGGAGGAAATAAAGATCTTGGCAAAAGTTTAAAAAGAGTAACATACAACCAGAGTAAAGCAATCCAGAAAGCACTGACCTAGCACACACCAAACCACACAACTTAGCAGAATCCAACCCACTGGTTTCAAGTTACCCAAAATATTAAGTAAGAAAAGAGATTAAGAGAGCAAAGAAAGAAAGAGACTAGGAGGGGGAAAAAAATAAAAGGAGTAAAGAAAGCTATTAAGATAAAACAGATCAAGAGACAATATTAAGAGAAAAAACATCTACCAGCAGAAAGCCCTATGGAAGTCCAGCTTCACATTGCAGATGTATGTCCCAGGAGAGCAAGAGGAAATAAAAGACCATCTGCTCATGTATTTATGTACTTTGGCCATCTGTCCCCACTCCTCCAGGCAGGACTTCTGGCTCACTGGTCACTCAGTGCCTCCAGGCTGGAGTGAGGGGCAGTGTAGCCAATCAGAGCATGGGTTAGGCGTTCCAGAGGGCATGTCTGGATGGGTTTCCAGGCTGCCTTTTTGATTGACAGCTGCTCCAGGGCTGTCATGTGGAGTTGGTGAGTCTGCTGGTGTGCCATGTGGGTTACAGGGCTGCCATGTGGTGTCACACACACTTGAGCTGGTTCTGAGCCAATAATACAGTAATCCAGTGCCTCACAGACATTTGGACATTGGTCAGTGGGTTGTGACCAATTGCATGGTGCATTACTTGTTTTACATTCTTATTTCTCCCCCTTCTGTTCTATTAAACTGTCTATATCTTGATCTACAAGTTTTACCTATTTTCCAGTTATCTCCCCTATCCCCCTGGAGGGGCGTCAGTGTTTAGCTGTCTTCTGGGTTAAACCACAACAGGGTTCAAGAAAGGTAATGTCAATCATATCTTAATTAACAAGCTTCTATTTCTCTGTAACATCACCCTTATTTGACTACAAGGTCTCTGTAGTCCTATGTATTTTCCACTCTTAATTATTATCTTAGTAATGGCTTACTGATACAGAACTTTTCAGTTCTTACACAACATTTTTGGCCAACTGACAGTTCTGAAGTCAATCTACATGACTATATGTAGGGATAAGAAAAGAATAATCTGTGGGACCCACTTCCAATGCCTCCTAAAATCATTACATTTTTGGGTGTAAAGAAATGAAAGGATGTCTTGTACAAAATTGTGCTGACATAGTAAAAGCAAACCTGAGAATAAATATTATTCATATATGTACATATATATGTATGATTAGAAAAATCTAGTCATTATGCATTTTTTAAATTTAGCATTATATCAGTCTTACAAATTAGCATTATTTTGCTAATACTGAAAATCAGAAGGTAACCACTGATTATCAGTAATTACATTAATAATGTTACCATCAGTAAAAATAATAAGCTTTGATACTAACATGATTAAAGCAAAGTTCATGAATAAAAAATCTAGTAATGCAATAAACAGAGCTTCTGGAAAATGCTGATATTGCTTCATGTGCTTTATGATTTTACTTGCATATTTAGATTTTTCTCATGGGACAGAAGTAGAACAGAAACATGATGAGTTGCACTACAGTCTGAAAACTCAAGTACAAAGGGGTTTTACTTTGAACCAAAGTTCACTAATGGTTTGAGACCTTTGTGATGTTCTGCAGCATGGCTGTATATGCCCCAATTTTCTCCAAAGGATATGTTTCATGATTAAGCTGTTTCCTGTAGCCATGAATTTTTCATGTCTACATTTTTCGTTAATGCATGTTAATATCCTACTTCAGAATAGTGCAGCTAATTCTTCATGGCATCAAATTCTAGGCAACAAGACTAGTTAGCATTGTAGTTGAGTTTTGCAGGTAGTTCTTTGATAATAACTATTCTCCCCTTCAGTGGTGTGTAATGTGATGCATGTTTCTTCCACACTCCTTCACTTTGCATTGTAGAATGGAGAACAAAGAGCAGAACAAACAAAATGTGGTCAGTGAAGAAGATAATCAGGGAGGAAGTTTACATAATTTTTAGCTTTGTCATGTTAAACATTCTGTTTTATAGAAACTCTTTTCCAGTAACACATGCCTTGGAAATAGCACATAACATAAGCACAGACAAAGAAAAGGATTCCTCAGCTCTAAAAAGCTAATGATAAAAAACCTGCAACAGTAATAGGGTAGCTACGGAAAGGTACCACAAAACTTCTATAGTATGACTTCAGAGAAAGGCAATGCATTGGTAATAACAATATATTGATAATTCAGTCAATTTAGCAGCAACCTGTACTGGGAAGAAGAATAGAATTCTCAATATATACTGAATTATAGGCTTCCAGAGTATGCATGTTCTTTTAAAATGTAGCTGTTAGGTAGGGTCATGCATCTTTTATAAAATAACCTGTAGAAGAAGGATGCCTACCCAAGGAGATATCCATTCTGTCCTTTCTTCATTTTAAGGGCAATCAAGCTCTTCACATTTCACAAGTCCTAAATAGTATATTGGTTAATTTTCATCTTTCCTGTTCAGGTTATACCACTGCAAAGTAGAAAATAGATTCATGAGTCA